>DWKW01000388.1:0-17360 GCA_018250115.1 Doberes anticus | reverse complement strand
GTGGTTCCGTGTGAAGGGTGTAGTTAGGCAGGAGGCATTCCAACTTAGTCCTATGGAATCGCAACGCATCCACTTACGATCCCAGATAGGACTTTTATCTTAGTTGACGTTTGATGTGGATGTCCACGGGCTGCTGTGACAATAATTACTAGCGTGAAATTAAAAATGTTTATACAACTTTAGCTCGTTCGCACGTTAAATATTTTACTACACTGTTGATTTATTTAATATGAGCTAAGTGAGATTGAGTGAGTTCAACCGGTGGGGCAAAATTCTTTTGCATTTATGGTGGTAGATACTTATGCCGAAGGCTTGCCTGCGGCGGCACCACCACAGCACCCCTTTTCCAGTGTAAAGTATTAGTGTGACTACCGCTGACTGCTCTGCTTTAGTTTGAATTGTGTAGTTAGGTGGACTTTACTGGACAGGAGCCATTCCAACTTAACCTGCTGGACTACCAACACACCCGCTTACAAACTCAGGGAAGACTTCAATCAGTCCTATTTGAAATTGTACGTGGATTTCCGTGGGCTGCAGTGACCAGTCATCGTCAGGAGGCCTGCATGGTCGTTTGCTACTTCTTTATCATAAATTTAAAGAAAAGTATTTAACAAAACGAAATAACAAACGAGACATTCAGTGCTAGGGTGTGCGTGCTAACTACTCGTATTTGTTGAACTTGTTATTTACATATTAATTATTCTATAGAAGCCACGCAACGACAAATTTCAACAATTGTTACCCCGGAAATCGATTTGACACTTGTTACCATCACGCGAGCGCCGAACAAACCTGCGAAACTCGATTTCCCGCCAACATTCGATTAATTAAAACTGAACGTTGGCGCTTCTGCCACTATTGAGAATTCAGTCGCTTTGAGTAAAATAAAATAGGAACTATCTTTAGAACAGCTCTCGTTATCTTTGGTGTTTGTACGATTGTATTGCATACCTATTGTATAATAAAAACGTATATTTAATAACAGACAACAGTACAAACTGATAAACTCGTATATTATAATAAATAAAATGTATTATTATAAAATAACTATACAGATTAGCAGCTAATTGTATTTTTCGAGCATGCCTGAATTGTGAAAGTATGGAGTAGCAAAATTTTTTGATTAGCAGAGATTTATGTAGATAATCCCTACATGCCTGCAGCTAGGCCTTATCTGAGTTCGTAATATACGCGATACGTATAAAAACTGACAATAACTTATAAATTTTCAAAAACAATTTGTGTAAATTTCAATAAGAAAGAAACATTCGAAACTTGAAGTTAAAACAATCATTTACTCTCGGTATTTTTTGAACAAGGAAAAATCGTACGACGCCGTTGCCATTTAAACCGTTGCCGGTAGTTCCGCGGCGTTCCATGCAATTGTAGCGCTACTAAAAGTTTGTAACTGTATCATTGTTACTGACACTACAGCTTCGACGTAAAGGCAGTTTTAAAAGCAAAGACATCTTCGTCTTCGTTTTTTATCGGGTTTTTATTGAAGTTTGACAATAGTATTTAAGTGAGCGTGAATACCGCTACGTGAATAGAACTTCACTAAACGGTAATGTACTGTAGCGACTCATATTATGGACTGCATGTCAGCTTGTTATTTGACCGATCGGGAACAATTTAAACAATAATCTTATCTAACAAGGAAACATCGATTTTTATGCATGGAATTAAAAAAGGGACAGATTTTATCCGGATATTATCGACCAAAAGTTACAAGTTTCTCATGTTCATATAAATATATTTACTATAAGGACTCTGTGAACGTTTGAATCGATCGCTTTATCGGTGTAAATTGGAGCATTAGAGCGTGGCTACCAAACGCGAGAGCCAATAATGAGAATTTTGTGTAATGGCGTCGTTCAGGCGAGCACAACGCGAATTTTGCGTGCGCCAGTACTATCAAAAAATTACTACAGAAATAACGACCGAAACTAAATGAAAGTTTTGTAATTATTACAACATATGGAACGCGAATTAAGACCCAACAATTAAACAGTTACAGAAGTTCAAGGTAATAGGGGTTTAATTCGAACCACGATACGGCCGACCTAGGACCATTTGATGGTGGTAGTGCCTTAAGTCGAAGGCTCGCCGGCAGCGTTACCACCGTTGCGATATTTCTGCCGTAAAGCAGCAGTGTGAGAACTGCTGTGTTTCGGTTTGAAAGGTGTAGTTAGGCAGAAGATACTTGACAGGAGGCATTCCAACTTAGTCCTCTGGAGTAGTAACGCGTCCACGTACAACCTCAGATAGGACTCCCATCCTACTTGAGGTTTGATGTGGATGTCCAAGGGCTGCAGTGACCACTTAACATCAGGTGACCTGCATGCTCGTTTGCAACTCCGTTTGAATTAAATCATCAAAATTGCGAGAGCCCTCAAACGAACGTATACTTGCGTCTGTTGGAAAACTATAGATAGTTTTGTGCAGATGTGATTTTTTTGGTATTTTGTGGTATTTGGTATTGGTTCTGGTATTTTTCAGTATTAAATAATACCTATTAAGATTGTCCGCAAGATCAGCCCACCGTCATATAAAAAATCCTTATTTGCGTAATTTACTAGTAAATAGTTAACTTCTTCTATCATACATTCTCCTATCAATACATACTTACATGAACTTTATTACTTACATACATGAACTTTCGCCTGTCTCCCATTAAGGTAGGCAGAGACCGAAGACTGTCAAATTCTACGTTTCATACACACTTCTTTCGCACCTTCATTTGTCATAAATTTTTTCATGCATGCTCTTCGATTACGGGTACTCCTAATTTGGCCCTTTACCATTAGGTCGCACATTTGGTCCTTGTAGGTCCAACCATTTACTTTTCCCATGTAAATCTCTTTCGTTACTCTTCTTTCATCAATCCTCTCAATATGACCATACCATCGAATCATTCCCTTTTCAATCATGAATATTTTGTATAAAAATTTTAACGAACTGGTAAACTATCTCGTTTCTAATAAATAACGTATACAGAAAAGTCACGTGCAAAAAAGTTGAGAGCAACTTTTAAGTAAGTTGCTAATGCCTCGTATTTGATGTTCCTGGGCTCTCGATAGCTATTGTTTCAACAAATTTAATGAGAAAACTTCTGCTGACTGTTACTGAGTTTCTCAATATTCGTCGGCCGATTTTATAATCATCCAATACGTACTATTCATCCGATAAGTAGTTCATAATTTCGCTGCTAGACGGGCTTCTTTATGAAGTCTGGTAAAAATCTTTGTTGTTTATGAAACGGAGGTTCTAATTTTGTATTGGATATTTTTTATTACTAAAAACATTATTTTTTCATATAAATTTATGACGCAGCACATTTTTTTAATAAGTCTTTTATAACTGAGTTTAATCAATAGATGATTGGAGGAAATATTTGACAGACATTGGTGAAGAGAAGTTTTTTAAGTTATTAGTCCTAGTATAGTCGCGGTTTTACTTCGTTAACTTCTTTCATGATCTAGAGAAAGTTAGTGTTGTAAAGGAGAGAACGGCTATTGTTATGTTGTATAAATATTTAAAGCTGTTTATGTAATGTGACTGACAGATTAAAAGGAACTTATTGGGAGCTTGGGAGCGTGAGATTCCGAAACAATATCATATTTGCGAAACCTAATAGATAATTACGCTCAAGCTTATTGAATTGATAAATATACAGCAAATATTTGCGTAATCATCGTTTGGTAAGAACCAGAGCTTTGTAGTTTGGAACTTACCATTGGAATACATAAATCACCTAAAATTATCTCAGAAACTGGCCATAAGACTTAGATGAGAACTCAAATAGCCTTCGCAATATCCGGTTTCTTTTATACTTCTATCTCGTTGAAATTAAACATTAGTGTCGCTCTCACCTCCGAGCTTACCTCATTCTCGCTAACTAATCCCAAGTCTCCGCAAGTTTCATTTACTTTCCTCGTTCAGCGGTAAGCTCCTTTAGCCGCGAGCTTATGTTAGCTAGCTTTGTTTATTTATGTCGTGTGTTTTATTCGATTTTTCCCGGCACTAAGCGACTTAGTTGCTTTACTTTATACAGGTTTCTACAGTAAATAACCTATTTTAGTAATGGAAGATGAAGATGAATGTGTAATATATATTGTTTTTATTTTTTTATAAAACAATGTAGGAATTACATTTATTAAAAGTCTTGATCCGTCGATCATCATCTGTCATTATATCATAATATCAAGAACTAAATAACTTAAAAAAAATTGACTAAGGAAACACTACAAATCCGAGTATCGGCCCATAGACAAAATACAGGAGACCCATGAAATGTCAACGAGCGGACATATCAATTACCACGTCCCAATCAACTGCAATATCGTCTCTGTAGGTAACTAAATAACTCGAAGTAAACATTTGTGTTTACGATCATAGATTCAACGTTTGTATTTCGTTAATTTAACACTGTGCATAATTATACATAAATAGGTACGTCCGGTTTTACGGCAGCAAAACGTTTTATTTACACATTTGATTAATGCTGACAGCCTTTATTTGTTTACACTCAAATTGAATACAAATAGCTTCAGCAATTACGGTATATTATTACGTTTATAAATTGATTCAATAATATCAAAAAAGTTTTATGATATGTCAGCCCTTGATGAGTGAATTTGCATACCTATGCACTGTTAGCAGAAGGGAAGCGTCTCTAAGAGAGAAGAAAGATTAAACTATTTTTTTTTCTTTTTTAACAAATGTATCGTTATTTGACATCATTCCTGCCTCACTGTTCGGTATAAGTATTTCTCATAATGTAATGAAACGGACAAACGGGCCACCTGATGGAAAGTGGTTACCGTCATTTATGGAAGAGAGGGGTTAGATAAGGCTAAAGCCACCTAAATATTTTCATTTAATTAACTAAAGGAAGTATGAGGAATTCTTGTGTGTTTGTTCACTTTCTTTTACTTGTATTAATGGTTATATTCACCCGATTTTGTGGCCGATCAATGGCACTTTTCAGTGTTTGACATTTTTCAGTGTTTTATTACGCAAACATATAAATTATACGTATAAATTTTTTGCTAACCATCTGTAACAAAAAACAAAGCTTTCAGTACTAATTCAAGATTAATTAACGTGAAAAACGCTTCAGTCATTTATTATTAAACACAAAAGCTTTTCTTCTGTTTTAAGTTGAGGTGCGTAAACTTTCAGAAGCCAAATTCATGATGTTTATTTTGAATGAGCAAGAATAGTAAAAGTCCTGAAAGAGCAACGTGACGCTACAGGTTAGAGTGAAGCGACGCTACAGGTTGCTTCTGCAAGTTATTAACGATCCCGGAATAGTTCTTGTAAACTGGGCTCCCTCGCTGCAGACCGTCAGCGAAGCGCAGCCGGGAATCTCACACTTCTCTATTGATACGAAATGGTGCGCTCAGCTCTTAGCTTGTAAACGTTCTTTACTTTATCACGTGCATATTTCAAAGTCTTTTTTAAGGAATAATTATTTTAATTTAAATGTTGTAAAAGTATCGGAGTAAAGTGGTTACGGTTACGTTCATTAATAAATGAAATACGTTTTCGCGCAGTTTTAGACTTTCACAGTCTGAGTTGTACTTAGTCAGTACTGAATTACTAACGGTATATTTACCGATATTCGTTTCACCTTTGAGTTCCCAATAATTCATCGCAGTTAAATGCACTATTTTAACGAGTAGAAACGCCGAACTATCGGGAGCTCCAAAGGGAAATGCATTTCATTTTATTATGAAAGAAAAAATCATAAGTTTACAATTTGACGGTGGTAGAGTCTTATGTCGAAGGCTCGCCTGCGGCGGCACCACCACCTACCACCACCTATTTCTGCCGTAAAGCAGCAGTGTGAGAACTGCTGTATTTCGGTTTGAACGGTGTGGTTAGGCAGAAAACATCAGACAAGAGGCATTCCAACTTAGTCCTCATGAGTAACAACGCATCGACATAAGACCTTAGATAGGACTTTCTTCCTAGTTGAGGTTTGATGTGGATGTTCATGAGCTGCAGTGAACATTTAACATCAGGTGGCATGCAAGCTCGTTTGCTACCCTATTAAATATATATATATTTTTTTTTTAATTGTATGTCCATATTGCACTTTGTGGTACAATAAAAAATTATATATTATCACAAAGATCATGTTACAAATAATTAATAGAGACCTTTTTTTACAGGTTATACTGAGGAGCAGCCTTCCACACAATTTACCGCGCAGTTGCCGAGCGAGGTGAGCTCGATCTCCAGCACCACCTCTCAGCCGGCGCCTCAGCCTCTCTCCTATGCCCTTCTACAACCTACCGCCTCTGAATCTACTGAACAACCCTTTCTTCAAGAGCAGCTCCAGTCTTCGCCTGTCTCCCCCCCTCCGCCACCGGCGAGCGGCAAGTCTCTTTCTATGTGTTATACCAGTACCGGCACTCTTCTTTCTTTGCCACCCAAAAAGAAGGACATCTATCGTCCCTACTGCCTCGGCGAACGTGCATACCTCCAGCGGCCTGAAGAAGACCTCAAAGCGGCCCACGCTATCCTCGATCTCAGTCAACACGCCGTTTTCCTGAATACGCCACCCCGCGCTGAGCCTCCGGTACCAGAACCACCGCCACCCCAACCGGAGCCCCCAAAGCCAAAGGAGAAACCCAAGGGGAAACCACGTGAAACAGTTGCTTACACCTACGATGCTTTCTTCGTTAGCGACGGTCGCTCCAAACGTAGAAACTACGCTAACGCTCCGGTGGAGAAAGTCAAGCAACCCGAGCCAAAGTCTAAGTATACGTGTAGCGAATGCGGCAAGCGTTACGCCACATCGTCCAACTTATCACGACATAAACAGACGCATCGCAGCTTGGATTCCGTATCCGCGAAGCGGTGTGGAGAATGCGGAAAAGCATACGTATCGATGCCCGCTCTCGCAATGCACGTATTGACTCACCAACTGTCTCATGTATGCGGCGTTTGCGGTAAACTATTTTCGCGGCCATGGCTACTGCAAGGACATCTACGCTCGCACACCGGGGAAAAACCTTACGGATGCGCACATTGTGGGAAAGCTTTCGCCGACCGATCCAACTTGCGAGCGCACATGCAGACGCACTCCTCTGATAAGAATTTTAAATGTTTGCGTTGTCATAAAACGTTCGCGTTGAAGAGCTACCTCAATAAACATCAGGAATCAGCATGCGTTCGCGACGATGATTCTTCGGATCCCGAGACACCTGCCTCAGCCACCGGCTAAGCGCATATCGGCGCTGGCGCAATGAGGGACCGTAACCAACAACGCATGGTTTAATCGTTAACTTAAAGTATTAATATGAATTTAGCTTGTTAGTTTATACATATACAAACTTAAAAATAGGAGCGTGATCGCGGCCCCTTGCGTTTCACACCGCATCGGACCGCGTCGCGACGAAATCGAGCAACGTTTCGCAAACAACGAATAAAGTACGACCCCGTAGCGCCGCGACTGCCGCGGCTATAGGCCGTAGCGACAGACGTCCTAATAACGTGTAATGTTAAATGTGTATATACTCGTCGATAAAATATACCCTTATATACATAGAAGTAACGAAATACGAATGAAACTAATATCTTTTGTAGGTGATTTTTACAACCGCAATGTAGGTTAGAGATTTACGGTGTAAGTTTAGCGTCGAGATGCGAGAGCCGAGCGCCGAGCTCGTCAGTGAACGGAGGCGGAGCGCCCGGGCGCGCCGCGTCGTCCGTCTCGGTGAGGAACTTGCCAAAAATTTCCGTCCGAAGCTCCGCACACGCCGCCGCGCCCGCCAGCGCCGGCCGCCCCGCGACAGTGCCTTAGCGGCGACCGCGCGCCGCACCCGTCCCACGCCGCCACGCAACAGTTTCGTTCCATTATCCACTTGTCTACACCGCACTCAACTCATATTTGATCAAACTCCTACAGTCTTTCCGGTACCATTTCAAAGTTTTACGAGATGATGGCAACATTTAATTGTGATACTTATATACAAACAAGAATCTATTCTATCAGAAAATAAGTACCTTTACCGATAGCCGAATTATGTACGTTCCAAAATCACATGATTGTTATTAACGACGGGCGCACTATGTTCGGTCGCAGGGACGGGTCGCGACGCATCACTCAGCGTGCATGCCTTTAGTTTGAGCGTGTGTTTTTAGAAACAAGTCGAACATAACTGGCAATAAACTAACATAGGCTAAGATAACATAAACTGTAGATTAAGGAGGCGAGCACGAGGTGCTCGATGAGAAATGGGTATTCGAAAAGCAATAATAACGTAGACATTAGTAAGTCGCGCACCGCTGTCGAGTAGACGCAGCAGACTTTATCCTACTTCTATCCCTGTAGCGTTCTGTAGCTCTCGTAGATCACCCGAGCGTAGAGTCGGCTTCACTTCCGATCGGCCCTTGCTAAGACTCTCAAGAAATGAGAGGTAAGGTGACACCGTCTCGATAGCAATAGTGACGTAGCTAGAATAATGCGTAGACATCGTCTGCTCGGTGCAGCCGGCTCTACCATCCCTAGTTTATTAGATAGTGCCTCGCGAGTCAATTTTTTATATATGAATTTAATTTAATCCTGTCAATTAAAATTCTCCTGTTTTTAAAATACAAAGTTCCTGTATTTTTAACGGAGTTTTTGTGCTAGAGAAATTGCCTCACAGGTCATATTTGGTTGAGGGGTAATTTCGTTAGTTTTAGAATGCATACGTTGTTGTACTTTGGTAAATTTCATTTGATTGGAAAATACCAAATTGAGATAAACTGATACGGCCGTTTCACCGTAAATAAAAGTGGTAGTCGTGAAGCAGTCTGGGGCTGAGAGGCACTTTCCTCCATACTAGTTGCTACATTCCCTAACCCTGCATGTCATAGACGTAATGTTCCACATTTATTTACCATTTCTTGATCTTTCATTCGTATTAATTGTTTATTGAATTAACAAGCTGTAGCAGGCAAAGGTCGCGCGTAAAAAGCAATATAAAGTAACACGATAAGCAATAATAAGTATAGGGATTACGTAGATAATATTTATCCTTTGAATAAAATTTTGTAGATTTTTAGATATTTTTGGTGCTTTGGAGTACTAAGTATATCGACAATTTTATGAACGAATCTGACATCGAAAATTAATTTATTCATTATTACTTATATTGTGATATGGACATATTTCAAAATTTTATTCATTAAACTGACTTGACTTGAATTATTTTTGCTACTTAATAATTTTCAATTTTTCTAGTCCCTCTTAGATTCCTAGCCCTTCTCTGTAGTCTAGACTTAATCATGTACTCCTATGCATATTCCCTTTGATCTATTCTTTACAATCTTAACTAGCTATCCAAACATTAGTGTTTTGTAGGATCGTCAACGTAATGGCTTTTTTAAAAATCTAAAACAAAATATTTTATTCTAATATATATATTAAAGTATTGTAATCGTAGTGACTACGCCGATAAGTAACATTTAACTATTAATACTAACAAAACCAACTTATATACAAAAATATATACCTACGTATAAATGTAAATATTTCCCTGTGTACCAAATTTCCTTCTTTACAATTTTCGTAGTTGTAAGTAGAATTACCTATATTTATATAGCGATGCAACAAAATATGTAGACATAGGCAACATAGCGAATCTTCGTCAGACTTGTCAGTTTCACAAAATTAATGAAAAGATACATTGGTAAATGCGGAGGCAATTTATAATTTCCATTATATATTCATACCCATATCTTAATAAGAAACCGTCTGTTTACCGTGGCAAACAATGAAGCAGTAAAACTTTAGCGTGTTTTATAAAAAGTACACGATTAACATTTTACAAGATCCTGTTGGCTCCGGCAGTTCTTGTAATACGTTAGTAAAATTGGATCTTGTTTTAAAAAGTAACATTAATTCGATTAAAAGATTTTCTAGTCTTAAATAGTACTTTTTTGCCAAGATGGCATACATTTCTAAATAAACAGCCAGATATCACTATCACTACCGCCATGATTGTCATTTAGTAATTGACGTCGATCGATGGATTTACCGTTGGACACGTTAATTATTAATTTTAGACGTGTAGCAGCTAAAGAGAGTGCAATTAAAAAAATATCTTTTAAAAAAATCTATAAATCCTCTGCGTTCTGGTGTACCTAACTCGTGGTTTAGTGAAAATCTAAAATTCCATCTTTAGCGTGAATAGCAATCTGACGGACAATGGCTTGGACGTGGCCAATACAGCTTTAAACCAAAACATAAAAAAAAACTGGTGATTGTTATTTTGACATTGACAGCGTCGTAGCCATATAGAGCAATTTTCATTTCAATCCTTCCACACAACAAATATCACGTCGCCGCTTCGTGCCTGTCCAACAACGAATAAAAGATCGCAATCGCACACGAAATGATCAATTGTGACTATTTGATTAACCATCTGATGCAACGATAGAAAAATCTGCACACGTTTGCCACAGTAGCGCGGAACTTCGGCCATGTTAAGCTAATGTGTTCTATAACAAGGTTGTAGCACAAACGAATGTGAATGCTATAATCGTCTAACTAAAAGCAATCTTTGAGTGATATTGTAAAACGTAAATGTCCAAGATAGGAATACATAAGCATAACCGTAAGATACACAAAAAACGTAAGCAATAAAACATACTTTATAATACTTAGTTATTTACTTACTTAATTCTAGTCATTATTCTTAATCTTTAGTGATAAACTAGCAATAAAATCAACGAAAAGCAATATTAATTAGGGATATAGTACCTACGTATAGCAACTGTGAATGAACGCTATACAATCCTTATAGTACACGTGGTTAATGAGTAGACTGCAATGGGGTGATATAGAATACTTAAAAAGAACAGATGTTTCATTTGACACCTATCGCTTTGAATTGTTATATCCAATTACAAGTGAAATATTTGTCGTAGATATAATTCTATACTAACGATTAATGATCCACGTGAATTTATATTACGAGTAGTAATTTAATGCACGTGTGATCTAAACATTAAATTTCTGCATTTCCGTACCAATCGGGTTCTTCGCCATCGATTTCTTATTTCCATCGAATACCTGAATTTAAATTTCTAATATAAATCTACTCTTTCACAAAGACAAATGTAGCCGCAGACAGCCAAAAATATATCCGGTGTATCAGACAGGGAACCCGAGTACCTAAGTTAAATTGGTCGACAATCGTCGCCTGTCGCAAGAACATTAATTGGCATTCAGAAATGTGATTCATTTTAAAATGATCAAAATACGCTAGTGAGGAAATATTTTCAACACGTTAAAGCGACTTAGACGAACTTAGACTCGACAAGAAGTGAAATTTTCTCTACAGGAGATTGTAGCGGAGCATAACAAATAGTAGACACCTAACTAACATACAAATGACATAAATTTTAATCATCGTAAAAACGTTTCCAATAATAGTCTCTCTGAACTGTAGGTGATTATTTAAAAAAAAAAATAGTCATTTTGAATTAGTTATAATGTTACGATACGAATATTTCATAGATATAGTGATAAAAAGCAATAAAGCAACGATAGCAATAAAATCGAAGTTTACAACGAATAGATTTACTCGTATTATTTACTTTCAATATCGGGAACTAATAAACAGCCACGAAAGACATATTTACGATCGTGTAAAATTCTAGTTTATATAAGTAACTTGTGTTTATAAGTTAATATGTAGAAATTATTGTCATAATTTACATACTAATTATATAGTATAAGTAGTGTTATGGATAAATTCAAAATTTAATACATTATACCTAAGTGTGAAGCCGTCATGCTAAACCGTAATAGCAAGCCATTTATTTTTATTTAAAAAAATACATTTATCTATACATAAGTGACGTGTATAACTTTCTGTTATATCACTCGTATATTACATTTATGACTATATTTCTTAAACGCACATAATAACGATCGCTAACTTGTCAATTAAAAATATCGTAAGGTAGACTTAACAGAGCTAGGTGAGTTACGAGTACATAAAAATCGAAAAATGCATTTTCACTTTAGAAACAGAAATAGTACTTTCGTTTACCGGGAAACAAAATTTAATTAATTGTTGAGATATTTAACTCTTAATGACAAACGTTTTGGTCGATATTTTTTTTAACATTAATTTAAGACAAGCTAATGGTCGTTATTTTTAAAATACCTTTTTTGGGATCAGGATTATTTATACATATATTTCTTCAACATTCACTAAAATATTAGTCTAAAAGTTAAGTAGATCTAGATTACCTAGTCAGTTAGCAGTCAAATGACACTTTACAAGCGTATTTAGAACTTTAGTACTAGAGAGGTGATGATTAATAAGTGGTGCATTGTAGAACGTGAGAGTGAGTAGAACGTAGGTACCTAAATCTAGAAAGATAATGGTATCGTAGGGTAACAGAAAACGACATTTAACTATGACGATGGCATTTAATAACTATGCCTTAAATCAATGAGTGCGCGTACATATGTACTTTAAGATCTCGAATTTCATTGAGAATTAACGAGAATTTCAAGGATTTTCTCTGACGTTTTTTCACATTTAAGTGACTTTGCATTTCATATAAGAATTAGACGATTCTGTCCAATTTCGAAGAAGCTCGACGCTGCTTCTAGTTCTAAGTTACAAGCCTACAGTACAATATAATGAACCGCATAAACTTTGTGTATTAACGATTCCATTATAACAAAACGTACGTGTGTAAAAGTTATGAAAGCCATTTAAGAAATTTTTATTCGTCTGGATGGCTGGCTTCATCATTGTCTCAAGGCGAATATAGCGACTACGACTGACCAGTTGACAGTGGTCATTAAATTGTTAAATTAAATGTGGTGTAATGAAAATTTTGAGACCAAGTATAACGCATTTAAGACTTCATCCTTTGTCATAACTTTGTAACTTAAAAAAAAAAAAAACGAAACAAATCTTCGTCGTTGTAGATATCATTCTTAAAGTATTCCTTTCGTCGAAAAGTATACTGACTTTGAAGTAATATTTTTTTCCAAATTATAAGTAAACTATCGGTTAAGTAAACCTCTATTCGTAGAAAGTCAATTTTTAATTCAATCGATCCTTCCTATTATGCAATTATTATAAACCAAAGTACCTACAAAGCTAGTTAACTTTGCATGAATTATATTATTATATACAATATTTTAGCGTTATAACTATCTATCGTACAATTTAAGTCAATATACCATGATCGGTCCTTTATCCATTATGTAAGATTCTAAACGCGAAAATATTGTTATTCATTTAGTTTATTTAAACACTGATAAACTGTCATATTCGACACTTTAACTTAATTGTGATTATGAAAAGTAAATGCTCTTTATAATCTTTTCATACATAGTCGTGGGAACTAGTCAAGATTTAAATGCTAATAAAAGACAATGCATCAGAAATTGATTGTATGTTATGCGAGTTAACAATACGATCAGCATTGTAGCCGAGCTCATTGGCAGTGGTGAGTCATTGGCACCAGTAGTGATTTTTCATAACAAACGTTATTACAAAAAAAATCGCAAATCCTATAGAGTCCTTGTAAGAGTCATCACAAAATATCTAATCCTTTCTAAATAATACGGCATCAATTCCATCAACTACGAGTATTATAATTGAGTAACCAATTAACTAACTTACATACAGTTTTAAAAAACAATTTACGCAGTGCATACGTTTGCATTGACATTATATAGTCACAATTATAATAGAAATATAGGAAGAACAAATTTCGTATTAATATTTACAGCTTATATCTGGATTAGTGTGTGACCACGGACCATGACGACGCGATATCACGGGCGCAACGCCCGCGATGTCACAAACCTTAAGAATCCTTTCTCAGACGAATACGAGTAACATAATAAATCGACGTTCATACCATCGAGGTGGAAACATTAATGGATCGGTTGAATAACGATCTTCAGAAACATTTTATCCCTATCATTGTGAGTTGCTTTTACGTAGTAATTAGCATTGCGTACCTACTTGTTTAGTAAAAAGTATGTTAAAAGCAGGTACGCTGTAAGTAATGTTACCTTTTAATTAACTATAGTTACATAAACCTATAATATTCTTATAATACATTTATACCATGGTAGTTTTTTAAGTATCTATTTCAATTTAATCTCACCGTATTGGTAGTGGGTAAGACCGCGAGAATTGAGTCCAAATATTTTTGAAAACACTCTTTAATTTACAAAATAATTCGAAGCGTACCAACTATCAATAACTTTGTTTGTTTAAGTTTTCTGTGACTATGTTATTGTAATAAACATGGGTAATGTCAAAAATATACTTTTCGTCGCTTTCATGTTGTTTGTTCTATTTGTTTTATATATTTTTCTATTTAATTCGTGATTTTTTTTGATAAAATTAAAAAAAATTATTTGATTAACGAGTTAACCCAAATTACCATGTAACCGTAACAGTGACCGCGGAAGGTGGGAGACATATTTTTACCTATTTATAAAACATTGTATAATCATTTAGAAGTAAGTAATGAACGCCGATCACGGCAATGTAATCGTTTTCTAGTTATATAGTTTCAAGCAGAATTATTTTCGGGGGTCGCAATATTGAAATACCCCCATGTAGGCTATAGGAAATATACTTTAATAGTAATTATTATTCTTAAAATGTAGAAATGCAATGCACAA
Organism: Doberes anticus; assembly: GCA_018250115.1. Classification (NCBI taxonomy): domain Eukaryota; kingdom Metazoa; phylum Arthropoda; class Insecta; order Lepidoptera; family Hesperiidae; genus Doberes; species Doberes anticus. Next base: position 2,683 of record DWKW01000388.1, on the reverse strand, counting down.
ACATTCATATTAAATTATAGAATCGTCCTTTGTGAATTTTAAACATCCTAGTACTTCACGCAACCTGGATACCTACGTGTCGTCGCTAGTACCACGGGTAAATCAACTTAAAATCGATACCTGAGGCTTAAGTACTAAAGTACCTTTACATTTAAGATACCTAATTGTATACCTACATAAGCAGGTAGTTATCTATACGTTTAACTGAATCATATTGTTTACATTTTATGCTTACTTACGATCAATCTATATACAGAGTTGCAGATTAAAAATATGTGAAAGTAATAATTAATATGCAATATTTGAGAAAAGATTTTAGATGAATGACAAAAGCTATGCTGACACAATTCGGTCCATACCTACCAGGTAAAAAAATAGGTAAGTTCAGTTTTCTACGAGCGAAAACGCTAAATTATAATAAAAACAAGTACAGGTATGACTACACACAAAATATATTTACTTCCAAGTAACTTTGCTGCCTAAGTAAGCCTAGTAAATTTGATGCCTACCTAATAAATCTCAGTGACTTTACTTAACGTGACCGCGGCATTAAAATAAACAGCCAAAACATTTTTTCACCTGTAGTGTTATATGTGCCTGTTTTTAAACCTTACTACATATCGTAGTAAGTTTTATACGTGTGCCTGTAAATACGCGTACAACTTAGTTTTTGTTTTTGGTACTTTAGAACTTAATGTAAAATGGGATTAAGTACGTAAAAACTGATTTGAAAATGCCCGTTTTGTACCCGCTACACGAAGGTAGCCGCAAGTTCAATGACTTACGGTTGTGAATACGTAGTGAAGTACTTTCCTAACATATTTTATCTGACGAAAAGAACCTCGAAAGATCCTACAATACGTCTGTACCTCAATAATTACAACCTTCCATTTTACCAAATTATTTGTATACACATAGTCGTATCGACAAAACTTTCCTCGTTTTCAATATAATAGAACTCAAACGAATAAGTATTGTTTAAAAACAATCCACAGGACGTAAGTCTTGAGTCTCAAATATCTTTAGTGAAGTACTTGTGATTAATATTGTAAGCATTGGATGTACGTCATTGCATTGAATTGCTGTATTAGTTATGTAATTAACAAAAGCTGTATTAGTGACAACTACTGGTTGGCTGCATCCGTATTTACTTGGTCATACAATTTGTTTCTATAATTCATTCAAATAAACTGTACTGTAATAATTATTTGTTTTCTTTCTTACCCATTCCCACTCTTTTTTTTTACGACGAATAAATATTTAGTGGTAACAAAGTCCATATTGCGAAAGAGTTACGAGATTCATTGACATTTGACGACCCGTATGGCGCCGCGGTAAAGTTGCGGTCTCCCGTCCCTGGGTTCGATGCCCCAGTGGGGCAGGAATTTTAATGAGGAATTTAGATTTCTGTACCTGGTCTGGGTGTTTGTGTGCTTGTTTCTGTGTGTGTCCATGGCACCCACAACACAGGTTAAATCCTACTGTGGGGTATGAGAGTGAAACGTTATTGAGATTAAATTTTTTTTTAACGAATAAGCGTTGGTAAATGTTAAGGAATATACGTAATTTTCAATATATAACAACAAAATTTTAATCTCTTGCAAATCCAGGGCAAATAGGCACCATGTAAAGCGCCCAAACTATTTATTTATATAAGAGGCGTATCAAACTGCAGCAGTGTCAGGGGTCACAAAAACCTCCAACTACAACCTATTGCCTACAAAACAAGCATGCAAACCTGGTCACTGCAGCCTTTGGACATGTACATCGAACAAATAAGACTAAAGTCCCATTTGGGGTCTAAGCGAATGCGTTGGTACTCTTATTTCAACTTAGTCCGAGTTGGAATGTGTCTTGTCCAGTATAGTCTGCGAGCACTTCCTCTTCACACCACAAACAGGTGCAGCGGTGGTACCACCGGAGTGGAAACTTCGACATATGGCTCAACCACGGGCAAACTTGTGGTTACAACAACAAACTGTCATTTATGAAGTACGATTCGATTCGGACACCCTTATAGGTACCAACACGCTTACAATCTATTAGTTTGATGCGACACATTTGTTATGTAAGAATACGTGAACGAGTAAAAGTAATCATCATCATCATCAACCCATTATCGTCCCACTGCTGGGCACGGGTCTTCTGAGATGATGAGAGATAGATCAGAGAGTTTAGGACATAGTCCACCACGCTGGCCTTCACATGCCTTTGAGAACGTTATGGAGAACTCTCAGGCACGTAGGTTTAAATGTTAGAGGTGCGTGCCGGGGTTTGAACCTCGATCCATCATAGCATGGTCGAGATGCTTAACCACTAGGCTATCACTCACTTCACTTAAAAAAGTGAAAGTAATACTATACAATTCTTTATTGCACTCCAGACACACAAAAGGAATGTTTCAGACACAATGACATTTATAAAATTATATGCAATAGGTAGTTTTATCGTTCAAACAGCGACTTACTCACTTCCATAAAACCCAAGCTAAAAAAAACTGTTAACGTGCAAAGCTATCAAATTAAATAAAATAATTTTAGTTAATCTTAGTAACTTAGTGGCTGGGAACCAATTTTTTTTATTTATTTATTCATTTTTGTCACCCAATTAAATAGGAATAACAAAGGGCGAACTTAATGCCTAGTGGCATTCTCTACCAGTCAACCCTTGGTGAAGAAGAAAA
>DWKW01000387.1:0-17394 GCA_018250115.1 Doberes anticus | reverse complement strand
TGTGTCGTGGGTGCCATGGACACACACAGAAACAAGCACACAAACACCCAGACCAGGTACAGAAATGTAAACTCATCATTCAAATTTCTGCCCCGCTGGAAATCGAACCCAGGACCCTCCGAACGAATATCATCCAGACAAAACCACTAAACACATTTTTACGTAAAGTGCGTTTGATAATGTTGTGAACTAAAATTAATTAACTAACGGGTAATTAACATACAGTTCATTAGACATTTTTGATAAACTGAAATCTGATTCCAAAACATTTTTATCATTTATTTTTATTCGCGAATCACACAAAAATTTTGAATACATTTTAATGTAACTTTCACACCTTAAAAGCATTCAGTTAAAACACATGGACGTAAATTACGTCTACGATCATGGTTGTTCCAATAGTTCCAATGTTCCATAGGATGTTATATACTCGGGAGGTCAATTTTATATGGTTTCTGATTTGTTCACTCGTGTGCGCCGACTGTATCGAAGGTGGAAGTCTAGTCATTTCATAATTATTCAATTAACTACTACAAGGCATAAGATCTTGTTTCATAATAATTACATTTTAGATATATATAAAAAAAAATCTCTATTGAATTATATTATGTACAAGATTCTACGGGGTACTTTACTAAGTACAGTTACTGGTTGAACAGTAGTTCAACCAAGATGTGGTCAAGTAAAGACGTGAATGATCTAATCTATAAGAGAAATAATGGTCAAAGACCCATTATAATAAATCTACCTAGCTGTCGAACATTTCATGCCAATTCGTCTGTAAGTAATAACTTCGTTTGCAGGGCGAAAGTAGCAGAAGTGAAACGTGAACTGTCGCTTCGTAATCGGGCTCTGTCATCTGGAATGCCGTTTCCCGAACCTAAAGTTATGAAGGAATTCTTGGATGGAACCACCGAAGATATAGATCTGAGCGCGTTGAAAACTCCCGTCCCAAGTTTAATTCAATTTGTGGTATTTGAATTCATTCAATACTGTTGTTTCGATTCAATTAATATTCTATTTTAATGACAATTCAGATACACAGTTATTTTAGCTATCGCAATAACCTATTATTTTCATTGTAAAGTATTCTCTTTATTATTGAAGAAGGCCTTCAGGCCTGTTCTAAGAGGCCTTGACCACTCATTAATTTTATCCCGATATGGTTGGCTTTTGACTTTTATGGTTTGAGTAGGTATGTCTTTTCGTAAAATGCGTAACCTCATTAGATTCTGAAATTAAATGAAATTAGCCCAAATAGTAATTCTAGTGTATTCGTTTCAGAGTTTATTTTCTAGAGCGGATAATATTCAATCGCACTATGATATTTATAATTTTATAAATTGTAATTATAATATAATTTTATGAAACTCCATCCAGTAAAAATGCCAAGCTGTCATACTGTTAGGCATATAATTTGATATAATTTATGGTTTGCTTTACATACCATTAAATTCCGATACGTCAAGGCTTTTGAGTGGTCAGGTAATTTAATTTAATATTTGTGTTACAGAAAATAATGACAAACAAATTGGACTGGTCCGAGAGATACTGCGTCGAAAAGTTTTTACCTTTGCTTACCAAATGGCATTTACAAGATCATGTTCCCTGCAGAACTATAAAACCGGTGGCAATCAAGAAGAAAAGGAACCCCAGAGGTGAGTGACTATTGTATTTTCCTAACTGACTTGCATTTACTAATTCACTGACGTCAGTGTTAATGTTAATATTAATATATGTGTGAATATTAACTCGAAAATTACAATATTTTTCCGTAAGGAGAAGCTTTCATATTTGGACCATTGACAGGTATCCCGAGTTATGAAGTTGTTTGGGGTGATATTGATGGCCAGTACGATGCGTTGATTCCTGATACCCAATTTGAAGGTTAGAAATTGTATTTAAAAAGAAAATATGTGTTCATTCATAATATTTATGATAAAATAATATTTTTGTCCTTCTTGAACAGAAGCTGACGATATCAAAGCTCCGTGGACTACGACTGAACGTCAAGACCTTATGCGGCAATTTTATTCAGATCTTGTTGAAAGCTACGAGGAATCCATAAAGAAACCGGTTAAAGAAAAGAAAAGTAAAGGAAGAAAGAAGAAAGATAATCAAAACCAAAGTAGTGCAAATGTTAAAACCAAAAGAAAATACACTAGAAAAGCAAAGCCTGTTAAGGATTTGGCAATGCGAACTTTAAATGATTCATTGAATAATTTAAACTTGTCTTCTAATGCCCCAGTACTTAATTCTAGCAAGGCTCTTAATGTTAGTATCTCTGTAAACAAATTGAAAAGAAAATTGAAAAATACTACAAAAAAGAAACCAAAGAATACTATTGACGGTTATCTAGTTCGTAAAAAAGTCAGATTGAGTAAATCCATACAATCAATAAAGAGAAGCCTTAAAAACATGTCAGTGATAAATCAAGAATACAATGGTTTTAACTTTCACGGTGATGATTATCAAAATTATAATGATAATGCCAATAATTTAAATTTTTCTTTTGACAATGTAAATGAGGAAAATGGACATTGTAACAATATTTTAGATGCATTCAATAAGAGCATAGAGGATAGTAGAGAAAGCGATCTTTCTGGTATAGTAGATCAAATAATTTCAAAAGCACCTGTAGCCAAAACAGCGAAAGTAAACAGTAATCTAGTTAAACTTATATTTCAGAATAATCTAGTCCAAAAAAAAGTTTGTGTTAGTAAAGTATTGATGAGGAACAATTGTTCCACTCCTAAAAGCAGCCCTTTGCGTAAAAGGTTTATTCGTGGCAGTGCTGATAATCTATTCGATTCTTTGTTGAAAAAGAATACAAGTAACTTTTTTGATAAGCCGATCGGAGGCCGTGATGCTTTTGAAATGTCAGTAGAAAACATATATAATGATAGTGTCATTAATATAGATTAGATTGAATACTATTATTCTTTTAATTGCCATTTTATGATTTAAATATATAATTTTAAAGACAGAATTTTAACGTCGTTTTATTTACTTTATAAAACTTTTTAGAAGCCACCACCAGTCGTTGTAGCATGGTTATCGTCGGATGTGTCTGATAGAGTAACACAGAAAGTGGCCCCTGTCTTGTTTAGCAACTCTGATATTAATTATCTTTTAACAAAAAACCCGACTGCGTAAAAAAGTAATAAAAAGATGCTGTTAAATTTCTTGCAGTGAACTCCGGCCTATAAAATATAGCTTACTACACGCCCACGACTTCGTTCGCAAATATTTAGCAACGAATATTTTGTTGGTATCTACAACGCTTTTGAGATCTATCTATTGGTAAGTATAGAACGAAAGTCTTATAACGAAATTTCAGTTGAAGAATTATCCCACATTTATCAAACATTAAATTATTAATTAAACACGTTAGCGGTATCAAAGTATACTATGAGTTAATCTAAATGGTTAACTGTGTGCCAATAATTTCTGAAAAGAAAGTAGTCTATGTTTTTCCCCAGAGTTTAAACATCTCCATATTACATTTCATCATAATCTGCAAGGCGATCTGGCCGTGAAAGCGTAACGTTGTAAATCCCCTACTTCACATCCATAGAGACTGAATTTAGAAAAAAAGTAGACTATATTCTTTTCTATCTTTGTACTAAGTGAGTGATAGCCTAGTAGCATAGCCTAGGGGATCTCGACTCTGCTTCGGTGGGCCGAGGTTACAATACCGGCGTGCACCTCAATTTCTCGAAATTGTAAATTTTAGATATTATGTGCGTATTATCACTCGCTTTAATGGTGAAGGGAAACATCGTGAGAAAATCATGCCTGAAAGTTCACCATAACGTTCCTTCAGATGTCCGTCATCCAGGTACTTCGTATTATGTCACACATTGACGATATCGTATTGCCAAAGTTTGTTTTCAAATAAGAAGTCGAGCAATTTTTATTTCTCGACACTTTCGGTAGGAGCGCTGCAGATGTATGGAGTAACCGTCACTTCTAAGGTTATAGTGGGAGGTCGGTGTTTTCAACCACTAGCCTATCCGTGTTTTTACCTGACGATCTACTCTGAAACAAAATACTTATGCAATTATAAAAATAATAAATTCGTTCATGAAAACTTCATCTCTTTTGATAATGATGCACTTATATCCGTATTTCAAACAAAATTTTTAATGAGGGTTAATTATGTTTTGTCGCTTTTGCTGAAATGACTAAAGTAGGCCTTAACTTTTAAAACGTGCAGATTTTTTATTTCGCGTATTTTCAATTTTGGTTTGCTTGTATAATTACGTGGGTAGATTGTTGGATAACTGAAATAAAAAGGAAAAAAATAAACTTATTTATCCATAGTTGCAGATTTTTAAAATTAAAGTTTTCATCAAATTAATAATAGAAGAATATTAAGTAGGGATGTGAGGATGACTGTTCACATCTTCATAATTTATTATTAGATTCTATAGGTACTTAAAGATAATATCGTGACTATAAATTAAGTATGTCCGGACAAACTACATCGATTATCGTGACACTGGTGGATCTAGGCATTGAAATTATAAGCTAAAGCTGTGGTAAAATTTGTATTAAGATGTTATTTAAAGTTGTTTGTTTATCTCTATACTCTTCATCAAAACAATTAAAATAATGCGTGGTCCAATATTTTTGAAAATTAATGTCCATACGGAGTAGGCAAACGGGAGTGGCAAAGTTTTTGTGAGTCACGCAATGATAGCGAAAAGGATTAAAATGAAATTTGGCTCATACACAGACCAATTCCTAAATTATGTTATAGAATAGGTACTTTCTATTCTGGAAACTTGGATTCCCACGGTATTTCTCTTTTGTCCAGACCCTACGCGGGCGGAGTCACAAGCACGAGATAGTCCAACAACATAACTTATGCGTATATTTGCACAGGTCCTAGTGCCCTGAAATAAATCTCGAACTAATATAGAAAAAAAAACATTTAATGACGACCCGTATGGCGCCGTGGTCAACGTGCGGTCTGCCGTTCGGAGGGTCCTAGGTTCGATTCCCAGCGGGGCAGGAATTTTGATGACGAATTTAGTTTTCTGTACCTGGTCTGGCTGTTTGTGTGCTTGTTTCTGTGTGTGTCCATGGCACCCACAACACAGGTTGAATCCTACTGTGGGGCTATGAATGTGAAACGTTATTTATTTATTTACTCTAATATGTGTAGGTACAAAGATTTAGTAGAAATATTAGATCGCCATATTTTGCCTTTTCGGCTACGCAAATATTGAAATTACATTTTTTTATTGAAATTTACATAATTATTACAAAATTAGTAGGTACATTATGAGTAAAACTAAAAAATTAAAAGAAATAACTCAACGGTTCAGGAAGCGCTTAGACAGGTGAACTGGATTGCACAGAAGACCGCCAATCCAGTTGCCAACTGACTGGACTGAATTGCTCACTGGAACCAATGCACCGTATTGAAATTGAAATGCAGTTCAGATATTTTAGTCTCGATCCAGCGCTGAATAAGACCGCTGGCTGGTATGCTTCTAGAGGAATGTAAACTGAGAAATATTAAGAATGCAGATACAATAACGAGAATCTAAAATATGTAGTCCTTTGAAAGGCATCGCAAATTGATGGCACAATATGAATTGAAAAGGAATTGAAGAGTAATGATACGACACGAGCATAAAATATGTATTTTTAAGCATTCAGAGTATTATTTGGAACCATAAATGGTAACTGTACGGTAACAATGTGTAATTTGAAGGTCCCTTCCAGGGTCGAATCGCGGCGTGGCAGATATTTAAATGATGGATTTTTATTTTTGTTCCCGGTATGGGTTCTTGTGTGTCCATGGTATGGTATGGTGTTATGGCACTAACACATGTAATCTTAATGTGTGGATATGAGCATATACATATTTATTATAACTATTTCATACAATTCATCATCATCATCAAACCATTATTATCCCACTACAGGGCACGGGTCTCAGAGATGAGAGGGTTTAGGCCATAGTCCACCGCGTTGGCCAAGTGCGGGTTGGCGGACTTCACATGCCTTTGAGAACGATATCGAGAACTCTCAGATTCTCGGGTCTCATTCAGGTTTCCTTATGCTCTTTTCCTTCCCCGGTAAAGCGAGCTATAGTTAATTAATTAAACGCACATAATGTCGAAAATTTGGAATAGACAATATTTTGAGAAATACAGGTGCGTGCCGGGATTTGAACCTCGACCCAATGTAGAGGGGTCGAGATGCTTAACCACTAGGCTATCACTCACAATTAAATATATTATCATATTTCTCATCACTCATCATATTTCCTTCAATTATAGGAAATAAATTCTGTACGTATCATTAAGTTTAATTTATTTCTTCAAATATAACATTTCTGTATAAAGTTATAGCAAATAGTGTAAAATTAGTTAGTCGCTGCAAAATTGCTCGAAGCAATCTACGCTAAATAAAATCGTAGCGCCTTAGTTGTAGTAGCGCTACGCCATTTTACGAAAATTGAGTTTACCAGTAAAGCCAAATACCGTGTAGTTTCGAATATCTCTTGTTTAATTTTTATTTTTTAATTACTTTGAAATAATATTACTATTGTAGTGTAATGGTTTTATGATAAATTACGAAACTACTTTGAATGTGTATACTTACGTTAAATCTCTAACAATTTGGTGTAGTTTTATAATTCTATGGAAAAAGCTTAGCGATCGTTATAAAACGTGTTAACGTTTTACCATATATATATATATACCACTAGTTATAGTGATTATGACTAGTATATGGTGAGTATGAAAGTCATGATAATAAAACCTCTCCTGGCTAACAGCCTGAATAATATTAATATAGGTATAGGTAATTTAAGTTATTGGCAACAAATTGAAAATGGAAATTGATACACGTGGAGCCCTCAACTTTTTTGAAAATAGAATATCTTGTATAATTTATACTGCGACTTTTTAGGCTGTGGACTTAGCAATTAGTCATATAAGATGTTTAGCGGATGCATTGCAATCAATAGCTCACTGTAGAGTTTCAAGCTTTAAAGTCATAATAAAGTAAATTAATAATAGCAGTAAATTAACAGTTGGTAAAAATATTCATAATGTCTACATATTTAGTTTTGGTAGAACTGAACTTAAAAGATAAAAATAAAATGTAGCGCTAGGTTCGTTTTGTCTGATTTTACATAATTTTTGGCGGTTAATTCGGTCATTGTAAGTCATAGCCTAGTGGTTGAGAACCTGCATTCCCAGGGTCCGTGGGTCGGGGTTAAAATCCCGGCACGCACTTCCAATTTTTCTAAACTATTATCTCAAAATTATAACATATTAATAATTATGTGCGTATTGTAAAAATAATGATCACTCGCTTTGACGGTGAATGGAGACATTGTGAGGATGAATTAGCGTGAATCAACATGCCTGTGAGTTCCCCATAATGTTCTCAAAGGCACGTGGAGTATGGAATACTAATGGTAGTATCATTAGTATGAGAAAGTTTAGGCCATAGGCGATCAATCCATATTGATGATGAATCAGTCTTTGAAATATTTAAGTAAAAGTAAATTCACGTCTTTATACGTTAAATAGTCTAATTCAAAGAAGTTTTTTCTGAAGTAAAATTGGAGTTTGTGATCAAAATCTTCAGAAATAAAAAAAACCGAATCCGGGCGGGCGGTCTGTTAGAAGTCGATATTTATCAAACAGTACAATATACTTTCAGAGTCATATACCTACCGACACTGAATTTGAATAACATATTAAAAAAATTAATTAGTAATTAGTGACAGTGTCCTAGTTACACTGAAATCGAACTAAAACGCTGAATTTGATAGTATTTATTAATGTATAATTTGTATACAAATTGGAGTTTCTCAGAACTAGACAAAAGAAGTTAAGAAAAAAGAATTAGATAAATAAATATATATTATAAAATACAGTTATAAACGGATACAGAAAAACAAAAAAAAAGATAAATTTTGTCGTACTTTTGTTTCAGGTTAAACAGAAATAGCAATGGTTCTAAGTTGAGAGCGATGTGAGCGAAGATGTTTTTGCCCGTTCGTCACCTGCTACGTTCTCAGGGATATCAATTTGAACCATTTAAATCGGTTTCGATCAGAGTAAAACCATTTTGCTGGGGATGTGGAAACTTAATTGCTAAAAGCTCATCCCGTCGGTGCATATATATTGCATTGTTTTCACTTAACGTTATTTCCATTAGAAATAATATTGTTTCTAATGGAAATGACGTTGCATTCCATTACTATTCCATTACTCGGTAGCAAATAATTGTTCTCAATAGACAATAGATGTTACAATATTAACTCTGTTCTTATATTTAACTACGAGTTTCCGTATTTGTAAATCTTATTTGGTTTCAGTAAATTTCTAGCTCGGTGTTTTATAATAATGTTCCATAGTAATTTAACACAATAATTTTCCGTAGGTAGTTAACAGTTTTCGGACAGATTGTGTAAGATTATTTTGTAATAATAAAAACATACAAAGACACTACGATTCAGAGGCTTCAGAGAAATTGGACGATCTTGCCGTAAAACGTTCCGAGCAAGTCTAAATCCTTTTTAACCTCACCACTGTGTTAGAAGGAGAAGTCTGGCGGGGTTTGTTCACCCCGCTGTCGTGAGATGTCGGAAGAGGTCGTACAGAATCGGGAGGCTGCGTCGCAGAGCGCGCGCGCGTACCCGGCCGCTTCGTCATTGCGACGGAGGCTGTCGTGTGTCGGCGCTGGCCCGTGCGAGCGCTTGTACCCGCCGCACCGTTCCGTCGCGTCCGTGCGACACCCGCGCCGCGTATTGCCGCGACCGCTGCCATCCGCGAACACGCCCTCGTGCTGACTCCAGGTCCCGGTAGGATCGCGCCGCATCCTCGCGCGACCTCGGCGGTGGTGCGTGGAGTGTTTGTGCTCTTACTCGGTAGCTCAGTGAAACGATCCCCGGGACCGGCGATTGTGGCGCGATGTAAAGAAGCCGCGACCGTGAATTCATGTGTAAGTTGGTGCGTTGTGTCTGTTCTTCCGCATGGAAATAGTTTTACGCCAGTAGGTAACGATTTTCCGCTAAAAGCTCGAGCGAGTAGTATTCGGCATAAAAATGAATGAATTACAAAGCCGCCCGCCCTGGGAGAGAAGCCGTTGTATTTTAACCTCTACCCGGAGGGGATAAAGTCGAGCACGTGCCCTGTTCTGTTTTCCATGATTAAAATGATTACGCCGCCTGATTTTTACATTTTCTTTTTCGTCACCTTATCGAAAGATAAATATTCGGTGCTATGTATCATTATTGTTAGTTGTCGATGTTTACATGTTTTGTTGCATGCAGTTGTAACGTAACAGGTGTCGTTAGAGGATGTCAAATAATACCTAGGTATATGGTTACTAAAATTAATATTGTTATAAAAATAATTTAACCTCTGTTATGGTCCGAGACTTATACTTAGCGGGCCCTCGACAATATACTTGAAGTGTAAATATATTCATTCTATTGATCTACTAACCTTTTAAAGCAATAAAGATTATATTTGGTACGATTTACCATAAAAAAAATGTTTAAAACTCAAAATCTCATATAACTGGTATCAGACCTGGTAACTGCAGTCTATATTCAAGCGCGCACGTAAAAAAATAATAACATTTTTTGAAAGAAAGTAGACGCTCTTTTAATGGAGCATTGCGTAGCTATGCAAGTCTGTATTTTAGCGTCAAATACAAAACATCTAACTGCAGTCATGCTCTTGCAAGTAGCGTCAATGCAAAACGAAAGCTTTCCTTTCAACTGCATATATACCGTTTATTGTTAAAAAAAATCAGTGGTTTACATATTTAGAGAGAGTTTTTGTTAAAGTATATATCTCTCTTTAGGTACATGAGACTTAATTACGAGTATTTCGCTTAATTTATATTGTGAATGGTACAGGTTATGGAAGATATTTTCTTTGTTTTATTATTAACTAGAAAAACCAAGTAAGATTACTTGGCGGCTGACTGAGAGCTATGCCGATATTAAATCCGATAAAAAAATTAAAGGTATGTACTTGCAAAGCATCCGATGGTGGTAGAGTTTTATGTCGAAGGTTCACCTGCAGCTTCACCGCTGCACCTATTTCTGCCGTAAAGCAGCAGCGAGAACTGCTGTATTTGGTTTGAAGGGTGTAGTTAGGCAGAAGACATTGGACAAGAGGCATTCCAGCTTAGTCCTCAGGAGTAGCACCGTGTCAGATAAGACTTCCGCCCTAGTTGAGCTTTGATCCATATCAACATCCACATGTCCATGAGCTGTAGTGACCACTTAACATCAGGTGGCCTGAATGAAAAGCTCGTTTGCTATTCTATTTATATAAAAAAAGCCGCAATTGGACAAATTTTGACGACATAACTTCTGTAGATTTGTGATGGTGGAAAAGTCTCATGTGGAGGCTCGTCTACGGCGGCACCACCGTTGCATCTATTTATGCTATGAAGCAGCCATGCACTGCTGTTTCAGTTTGAAGGGTGTGGTTACGTAGGCTACACTGCACAAGATGCGTTCAAACTTAATCCTCAAATGTATCAATGCATTAGTAAATAACTTCAGATAGGACCGACGTCCTATTTGAGGTTTTACGTGGATGTCATGAGCGACAGAAACCAGTTAACATGCATGCTCGTGTTTAACTCCTTTAAAAAAGTTACATGGAAGGAAAGTAATTAAAAGGAAGTAAACGAAAGGAACGCGGACGAATGCATACACAATATAACTAGATAGGACTTCATGTTTACAATGTAAAAGTAAGTTTAGGGGTAGTGTAGTTTAGAATCAATTGGCTTTGTATTGCTACAACTACTATACTTACTATATTATAGGCTCGTATGGACGTAGGCAATAGTCATTGTCGTCGTCGTCGGACTACCAAGGCAGCACTGAACAAACAAATCAAGTAAACGAGCATGCAGGCCATCTGATGTTAAGTGTTCACTGCAGCCCATGGACATCCACATCAAACCTCAACTGGGACCAAAGTCCTATATGAGGTCATACTATATATGGATACGTTGATACTCATGAGAACTTAGTTGGAATGCCTCTTGTCTGGAATGATTTCACTTATTTTGTTAAATAATATTTGAAACATTTTTTATGTAATATCCTTAAATATTACGATAATTTCCTTTTTAATTAATTAATGTCTTTATTTATTGCACAAATATAGAGTGCATGATAGTACGCCTTAGGTAGTTTAGTGGATTTTAGGAAAGCTTTTAGCCAAAATGTGGAAGTGTTCTCACCGGGCTGCCATAAGCCTGTTATATAAATGGAATATTGGTCCTTACGAGCTGGCAAAATAACGCTATTTCTCGCTCATGGTATATATTTAGAAGCAATGCATTTGGTGCTTATCGCCGTTTGTGCTCTAGATAACACTAACAGATATAGAGTGTGCTTTCCATTGCACAAACACTAGACAAATCATAGCAGAATTGCGTAAACAGTTGTGTTTGACCATAGTGAGTATCATTAACAGGATAACTACATTTTATGATGATGGTGGTAGAATCTTATCTTGACTTTTCGACTCACTTGCGGCGGCGGCAACGGTGGTACCGCTGCACCTACGTATTTCTCGCACTGCTATGTTTCGGTTGAAGGGTGTGATCAGAATAAATGAGATTCCTTTTTGTGATTCGCTGTGCATGGACGGCAGTGTCCATTTATTCAGATAGCCTGCAAGCAAGCAAGCGAAAATGTTCATTTACATTAAACAAAGAATAAAAGATACACACAAATAACTAACTAATACATAGTCATACATAAATTATTTTTGCTACAAATAACGAAAATCACTCAATTTCCTCGTAGAAATACAGGCTTGGTAAGTTTATTTTACTAAATCAGAAATTTTAAACGTAGGTACGTATTTGTATTTATTACTTTGGGTGTATTGCGAAACTCACATGAAAATAAGTCTTTCGCAATCGCCGACTTTTATTTTGATAAAAAAAATCTTTGACCATCGGAAACAATTGTCTTTTTCATTGCAAGGAGGAAGCGTCGACGTTTATCTTTTTCGAGACTTCTAAGGGAAGGCGGTATACAATTCAATACGTATTTTTTTCTTATAACAAGGTTTGCAATGTAAAAAGCGATGCAGAACATTACAAACCACAATTTTATTGTATCTGAGATACCCTCTACAGAGAACTTACATATATACAGAAAACTGAAATTTACAAAGTATGAGTGTATGTACGAGCATAACAAATCATACTATGTCCGTGAATAGGTTGATTTGATCGTAAATTTATATTTTATTTACGTCAGTAAATCTATTGTTACAAAGAGTTTATTTAGTTTAGTGAATGTTTGGTGCATACATTGTATTTTATTATTCTAAACAGAGAATTTGGAACTTGAATTAAAGAATTTTCAATTATAATTTAAAAATTGTTACAACAATCACAATTGCACAAATCAATAGAATGAAATGATACATTCCACACAAATCCCTATCTGTCGTAATGTTTTCGAAATGCTTTTATATATTTTTAACGGATAAGTAAATGGCTGAGTATTGATGATAATACGATAGTCATAAGATATATAACGATAAATCTGACATAACTTGAGGAGGAAAATGATTTCAACAAAAGGAACAGACAAAGAAAATGACAATACGAGAACACTCGCCAGATAACACGCGAAAAGGTTTTGAAGCGCGTAGTATAGCGTACTTTTTGTACGGTAAATTGTCGAGTTCTACGAAAATGGAATGTGACGCGTATCAGGGCATCTCTCGTTGTGCCGACACACTTCGCCTGAACAACGTACGAACGAAAACATTTCGGGAATGAGCGTGTGTCACAAGCAGTCGCTGTAGAAATAAATGGCAAGTGTTCCGCACGTGACAGTCGGCGAGCGGTCGAGTCGGAAATTTGAAATGTTTATTCATTCTCAAAAAGTACATTTCGTTTTGTGATTCTCGATTCATTTTTGTTTCATTGTTTAAAGACTTCAAACGACCAATGTGTTCCTGTTAGGAATTTTTTATATACTCGTTTATTGTCGAAGAGCAAATAGTCTAATGAATAAGAATATAATATTTATGTTTTCCATATATTGCGGAAATCTACTGTGAAGGAAACTACTAAATCTGAGTGTGAAGTCCATCAATACGCACTTGGTAAGCGTTGTGGATTATAGTGTGAAACCTGTGATAGGAAACCAATGCCCAGAATTTTATAAATGATGAGTCTATACTAATGATGACTCTTTACTTAATAGTTACAATAGCCGTAATAGCAAAGTATGTAAAAGTAGTCTCTATTTTACTTACAAACGATATTTTATAGAACTTTGAATGGTTCGTAAAAAAATATCTCGTCTGGGTTATAAACGACAGGGGGATGTAAACAGTAACGCGTAGGAAGACCGTAATAAAAGTTGAAGAATCTACGAGTATATCACCTACCTATGGTTAACGGGCATGATGAATTATTTTGCTTTCATGATTGCAGATCTCGAGAGAATAATTCAAAGTTTGCAAGATTGAAAATACCTATTACTTGTCTGAGTTAAAACGGGAAGTCTAATAATAGATTTTTTTATTACTTTGCAGTCAGTAGGTGTCCATGGTATAATTTTACTAGTTTAGTACCTACACTAATAAGCACTAATTTGCATTTATAAGTTTAATATTTTTCTTGGAATAATCGCTCAATTAACTCTCAGCGATATCTCACTTGCGATACTTGTGATTTGAAATCGGTTTTCCGTTCCAATGAATCCGTGTCCGCATCTCAACGTGCACTTCAAAGTTTTCGAAGTTATGTTCATGTTAGTAACTAATTATCACTTTCTTTGCGGTGAGGGAAAATATCGTGACGGAACCACACACCTAAAAGGTTATAAAAATGTTTTTAAATGCATGTGATTTACGACAATCCGCACTTGGCCTGCGTGGTTGACTATGACCTAAATCCTTATCATCTCTGAGAGGAAACGAGTCCAGTATATTCATGGGTTGCTGAAGATTATAATGATACTTAGAAGGTATCATAAGAACCTACTTTAAGCATTTGCTAAAGTTGCCCTAACAGATGACAAAACCAGATGATGGTAGGTACAAATAGTGACAAGGAATGCATAGAAATTTTACATTTTATTATCAAAACTTTAAACGGAACAATGAGTTACCAAAAGTAGGTATAATTAATCAATGGTGTAGGCATAAGCATGCTATAGAATTTAATACAATAAAGTATATTGTATACCATAACACAACAGTAATAATCACAAAACAATGAAAAGTCAAGTACACAAGTAGGCGGTCTTATCACTAAGTTGCGATCTCTGCCAGACAACCTTCAGGAGGATAATGTATTAAAATTGCCAAAGTGAAGTGTGATTCTAATTATCAAACAGACAGGTAAAAAAATAAAAAAAAACAAATGCGTAGATACGTATTTACATCTCTTTTGTTGTTTATAATCAAATCGAATAATTATCAATGAATTACAGATAAGCGATTTTCTTCAGATTATCATATCAGTGATGAAAGTAATTTCTTGTTGTGATTTAATTGAATTAAAAGGCTAAACTGCATAAATAAAGAAATCGTTATCAAAATCAATCAACATTGTGGCCAAAAATATTTTTATGCACATAATGTAACTACACTATACAAGATAATCCTACTCATTATCAATACATAGCGCTATACGAGAATGTTATTTATCATTTTTTTTTCTACTTCCATGCAGACAAAGTCGTGACCATCATCTAGTTATTACTAAAGCAACATGCAATGTACAACCTCCTTTTGTACTTATACTTTTAAGGACCTCTTAAAATGAGGACCTATATATAATATTTATTATTTCTTGAACGGTAGTTATATATTATAGAGTACTGTAAAACTTTAGAACTCTTTTTAAGTCCATTTTGACCTAGTTCTGTAGAGCTAATTATGAGATTTTTGCAACATTTTTACTTCAGAACGGGAACAAAGACAAATTGCTGCTTCAGCCGTGGCCGTTCTATCTCGGTATGAAAATATATAAATGTGTCAATGTAAAATCGATGTACGGTTATTAATACAAAGAATACATTGAAGTTTTGATTTGTATCATAAATCGATTTTAATTGATGTACTAATAACAAAACCGATTAAAATATTTCATACACATTTTTTATTTGTTTTTACTTTTATTATTCGAATTTGTTGCAGGCTTTTATAAACGAATAATAGGCATGTCAGCAGAAATTAAGTCGTTAATGTATCTACCGCAACAGGGATATACGAGTAAATGATCTATGAATTAAAAAAAAGTGCATTAGGTCAATATGTGAAGGAACAACAAATATACGAAGTCATTATTTCGGAATTTAAATAACTCTCTCTCTTCATTATACTTTTACGAAAAATCTGTAATGGTAAAAACTAGCATCGACAAATATGACACGACACTTTAACATAAAAAAATACATTTGTAAGTTAAGCCGTCAAAATAATATAATTTGGTAACAGTGTCTTTTGCAGGGGACAAAAAAATTGCCGTATCTATGTAGAACAAATTTCGGGATCTCTTAAAAGCTAAAATGCATAGTGATTTTTAAACCGAACTCAAAACTTAATTCACTTAAAAAACTCATTACTCTGTCATGGAACTTTTATACGTTAAAACTATAAATGAACTGAACTGGCAAGTTTTTCCGCCGGTTTTTTTTTTTGATCGACCCAACCAGGCAATACATGCACCGACCTTATGATTCGTTTAAAAATCAATGAAATGTAGGTAGTGTAAAAATTTAATTACTGAATAGCCAAATTTCTACTGGAATTTTTTCATACTGTATTTCTTAATGAATAAAAAACATAAAATTTAATTGTACTAATATTTCTATAATTAGCATACCCGGAAAGAGTTAAATATGGAGATCTAATAATTATTTACAATCTTTGTGCAAATAAATGATTTTGTTTGTTGGCATTGTTGGCCATGGAATTATGAAATATTTATAAAAAAAAACAATATATAAAGTGTATACTGTTTAGTAGTGTCTGGACCCAAATCTTGTTTTTATTTTTATCTCTGTTCGCAATCACACAAAATCTTTTAAACAGATTTTAATGTGACAGTTTAAAAGTTTAGCATATCATAATAATAAACTTAAACTTATAGACTTAAATTCTGCCAGAAGTTTGAAAATGATCAGTACAGTTTAACAAGAGATATAATATTAAACTCCCCAGGTCAATCAAAAGTTCAGTTATTTTTATAAAAAGGCGCCTATGTTAGAACCCTTCCCATGCTTCGCCAATGATAAATAGAAAGGACATATAACTTACAAATAATTCGCATATAACAGACTTAACCATAAACCATACTTAGGTTTAAAACATAAACAGATGTGGCATACGTTAAGTTAACTTGAATAATGTTGCGCAGACGCAGAGCGGTGAGTGGGGACGCGCGAGAGCACGATGGCCGCGCGGGCCAGCTGATAGCATGCGGGCGGCGGAGCGCCGGCCCGCCCCGACCTAGCCGATCGCACCACGAGCGCCACATTCACGGGTATGTATAATTTAAAATACCTAAGAGTTGCGTGCCTCAAATAAAAAAACATTTTTATTGTTCGTTCGTTAATATGCATTGGAAATTAAGTTGAAATTCGAGAATTTTAGGAAACCTGCAATTCCAAAGTTATCTAGATAACGAACGTTTTTAGAGGCGTAGTATATTAACACGCAACTTCAGTTGGCTAATATGGCTTTTATAACCCCATTACCCGTTCCTGGAAGGAAACCCATTAATGCAGGTTAAGATGCCAGTCACAGAAATGCTTAATGATTATAGGAATAAAGACTGAATGTTTTTAGAGTGTCAATATATGCCAATTAAGACCGTGAGACACTTAAGCTAACGTAGCCATTTTGAAACAACAAAAAGACATTTGGTATTAGTATTGGAAGTGACGAAGGCCGCTCCCGATTACTTAATCATGGAAAGATTTCGTCGCTACGAACTGTCAACATATTTTATCGAACGAGTCCAGAACGAGTCACAATTCAATCAGATTGAATAGCCGAATAATTTTCACAAAAGCAGTCTCAGCTATCTCGGCGATCGAGGTGTCGAGTACAATTTGCGAATAAGATTTATCTATTAGGGTTGGTCCCTGTCTTTACGTAAGAATGAAAGTGATTTTTCAGTGGGATTGTTAATGGAAAAAAATTAAAGACTCCTTAAATATCTTTCGATGGGTTGAGGTTCAAATCCCGGCACGCACCTCTATTTCTCGAACTATTTATTAAAAAATTTCGAAATTATGGGCGTATCATGTATTAAGTATCACTCGCTTTAACGGTGAAGGAAAACATCGCGAGGAAACCTGCATGCCTGAGAGTTCTCCATAACGTTCTCAAA
>DWKW01000386.1:0-17399 GCA_018250115.1 Doberes anticus | reverse complement strand
CATTTCGTTTCAAAACTGTCTAAATAGGCGCCAGAATAAAATTTGAGCGAGCGTAGTTCATACTCGGGTACCTTGACGTATCTAGTTACATAGCCAATTATTGTTAATGACACGACATTGCTTGTAGTAATCTGCAAACAGATAACAAGATCACTTAATCACATGAGGAACTGATTGGACACAATCATACTCGTAATTCGATTAGCGTGTTACCACTGATTCAATTCCATGTTTGATTTAATTATTGAAGGGAACGCACGTTAGGAGTTTTTACTACAACCACTTCAAGCGTTCCATCTCAGGAACCACCGATATTAACATTACTATTTGACCACCTTATCCATGTCAATCAATATGATGAAATCGTATGACTTAGTACCAATTTCTTGTACCGCAATACCCCAATTTATTGCAAATTTTTTCTTAATTTCGTACACTTATTGTGCTCTAGTGCGCTGTAATATAACCGAGCGGAGCACGATGCACGATGCTAAAACCGTGTTAAAACGTTACCTTAATCAACACTTTAACTTCGTAGAGTCCAAAAGCATAAAGTTAGTATATTTTACGAATTTAAGAAAATACTTTTTTACATGCATTATTGAACTAGCAAAAGCGCATGTCGGCCACTTGATGCTAAACGGTCACTGCAGCTCATTGCATTGAATATCCTTCCTCAAATAGAAAATACTGTTTGTCCGTAAAATCATTGCTACTCCTGATGACAAACTTAGAAAGCCCCGCTGTCCAATGAAATTACCTAACCACAGCCTTCGAATCAAAACAGACCTATGCAAGCACTACTGCTTTACGGCAGATTACTTACAGAAGGAATAGTTTGTTTTTATGCTTGTCAGTCTGCGCCGCCAGTATCACGGGCAGTACCTAATTTAGTTTAGTAAAAAAATCATTTTAAAATTTGTATATTCCGTTGAGCACAAAATAATATGATAAACTTATTACACTACCAAAACTAAATTTTTTAATTGTGGTAGAGTCTTATGTCGAAAGCTCGCCTGCGGCGGCACCATCCTTGCACCTATGGGCTGCAGAGACCACTTAACATCAGGTGGCCTGCATGCGCGCTATTCTGCTAATAATAATTAAAAAAAACACATGACTTTGAGAATATTATGGAGAACTGTTAGATTTCTAGCGTATTCCTGACTTACTGGAGTTCAAAATTGAAACCACTAGGCTATTCGTTTGGTGATGAAAACCAATTTGTTTATTCAAGGAAACAAAGTACTCAGGTACTTCTTTGAAATATGTCTTCTTAGACAAAGAATAATAAGTTATGTTTCTATTATTGTTACAAAATTCAGAATTTCCAGTAAAACGCTGAAACATTTACAAATTTATCATGACACAGAACTTTTAAAATCTGGCAATTACAGTTTTAAGAGAATTTTATTACAGACGCATTATTTATGCATTACCTACACTATATTTTTATGACAAACATAAAATAATTTTAGCGTGTAATAATTTTGCACTTTCACTGGAAATAAAATTCTTTTATTACCAGCATAATACTGGCAACAATATTTTTCTTTATAAACGGGACAAGTGTACTGTAGGGACCACAGCACGTATGCGTATTAATATTAACAAGGTACGATGCAACAAAATAGAATAAAGACGCATTTGATAAATTACTTTCACTACTTGCTTCTAAATCGCATTTATCCATCTCGCTAAGGTTATCTTTCTGCTTTGAGCCGTCGCGTAAAAGAAAAAATAGGTGCCCACTCTGCTAATTAAAATGTATTGCATTACATTTGTAAATTTTGTAAAAATACTCGTGAATTAAAACATGTAAAGTACTAGTTTCTCCGTTATTTTATCTACACGATCATTCAAATATGTAATTGGTAAATTTCTAAATTGTGTCTCTTTAAGTAGAAAAATAATCACCACGAGGAGTTCCGCTTGCACGACCTCCACTTCTAACAACACGACACGGCAGGTTATTTACTTTGTCCACCCTCTACGCTTACTCGTAGATTACTGGATTTTTGAAGCGAAAACTTCGTTAGCACCGTTGTCATTTGAAACTCGATGAAACGAAAAAGAGAGACGAAAAAGACACAAACACTTACACATAGGATTATATAAATAGTGTTTCCTGTTATCTCGATCTGCTCTTTATGCGGTGTTTTATTTTAAGTTAAGTTTCTTAAAGGTTTCACTTCTACCGCGTGTGAACTGCACACCTGTTTTTTTACATTAAATAATGTACGTAACCTAAATTTTTATGGATAAAATATTGCATCAAATATTGCAGCTTCTTCTAAGAGATACTAACGTACTCTTTAGGGAAGAGGTCTGAGCATGTGAGGCTTCTACCCACTAAAACCGCTAAGATCTCTGCTTCTAAGAACGACCTCTTGTCATGTACTGACCGCAGTTCAATAGCTAATGAGTTATAGAGCGTTACCCAGCATGAAGCAACTTTAGCACTGGCGCAGCTTCTATGTTTTTTGCGTACTACACTATACTTTGCTTCTACTACATCGTACTACATGAATTACATCGTACGCAAGAATTTTATCATATTTGTAGGTATATCAAGATGTACGGCTTTAAAGAAACGTGGCCGCGATCTAGTAACGTAGCTCCAAATCGGAGCTTATAGAGTTTCGTATAGTGATAAAAATTGTTATAAACATTTTGCTAGTCAAAGTTCACGTAAATGCCGTATGTAATTGATACATGTATATAATAATAAATCACTGCTATCAGTCGCATCATCCCGTTAGCGAGTCAAATTTTCGTAAGGAGCCAATATTCAATAAGTCGCGTCATTGGCAACTGTTCAATTTATATTAGGTTTAGGTTATTAACTGCTTTTTTATCACCGCGAAAGGAGTTTAGGAAATAATAAAAATATCCAAATGGATTACTACCGTTTGTCTAGTTTACACTCAGCCTTTTCGCTATTTTACAATGTGAGCAATGGAGCTTCGACGTTCAACCGGAGCAGTAAGTCTTGTTCCCATCAACTAGTTAAATTTGCATCAAGAAAATCCGATATTTGCTGAATCAGCGCTAGTAAACTTAAAAATGGAAATGTTCCTTACCATTTCTGTTATTTGTATCTGATCGATTGGAGTAAATATTAATTGAAACTTATTTAAATACTTACTGTAAGCATATTGAAATAATAATATTCATAAATTCTACAATTTCTATATATGTATAATTTACGTGTCGAAATTTATTTTACTTAATTCATCTACAACCTATTACTGCCCCACTGCTGGGCATAGCTCCATCGTTTATAGAATTTAACAATAATGTCACGCTGACCATGTACGGGTTGGTGGAATTCTTGCTGGGTATTCCAACCCGGTCTAATGGGAACTGGATTCTGACTCTACACTGTTAAGTCTATTAGTTATTTTTCGTAATCATTAAATTAAATTAGCAAATTAATATGCTCGTAATAATCATAAATGATATTCGGGAGCGATCGCAAGTAATTCATCAATCAGCTACTACAATCATTTAGTGCTATTAACCACGACATATTGCACGCAAATAGGTACACGTGGCACCGAAGGTAATTTTAAATAACATTTTTTTTCGCATCACTTACCTGCCTTGTTGAAACACTTGAAACACTTTTTGTTTTTGTGTATATTGGTTAAACTCCAGTACCCCGTCAAGTAAATTCAAAATGAACAGCTCTATCGGCCGGCTTAACTACCGCTAATTGTATCCTTTTCACTTTATACTGGTCCAATAAGTAATTTTCCCCAGCGGTCTAGAAGCTTAAAACCGTTTTCACTGAAGCGCTACAAAGCGTGCAAGAGAAAAATTTGCATCTAAATTGGTTCGGCTATTTTAGGGAAAAGTCGTAACAGACACATAGACAAATAAAATAACAAACTTTCCAAAGCGGACGGGCTTCCCTCGCAACATACATTTTAGCTGACAACTTTAAAATTATTTTCAAATAACTATACGTCTGTTGCGTAATTTATTTGTTTACTGTGAATCGCAACTAACGTTATAAATATTTAACTTATTCGTAAGAAAGTAAACATTGTCGTTATAACATTTCAAATTCCTTTTTATCAATTACGTACTTTAAAAAACATTGAAAATATTTTTTGTAAATACATATAACTGATATCGGCCATATTTTAGTCTACTACTTTTTATAGAATTTTTGTTTGTTTGTACGCTAATCATGCAATAATTTCTAAATAGAATTCAATGGGATTTTAACAATTTAAATGGGTATGCTCGGACTCAAATACTACTATAAGTTTGAATGAGGCCGACATGCAACGGCAACGTCATGTATGATAGTCTAGTAATATTTAAATAAATATCATTGAATGATTACTGTTAAATGTTACAGTAATCATTACATCCAATTCCCAAAAAATACTAAACATGTTTTTGACTGACCTCCAAAACAAATATGTTACTGTTCTAAGGATTATGCTTGAACTAAATTAAATTAAAAATTATCGAACTGAAATCAACAACCTACATTGGTCATATGGTCATTAACATTAGAACAGGAACCCTTAACATTATAAAAATTTGAGTTCAAATGCCAATATAAATGTATCTTTCAAATATGTAATTGTCGGATGGGAAAATAGTTGTGACACCTACATTATTTCGACATGTCTATCATACGCACGTAGCCGTTTTATAATAAATCCTCCCATTCAAATTATTACACACGAATAGATGATACAAGGGAACCCTGCCCAGTAGTGGAACAATAATATATGATGAGATGACGATGATGATAATGAGATGATATGAAGGTAAACGCATTCATCATCATCAACAAATTACTGTGCCACTGCTGCGCACGAGTCTCCTCTCAGAGTTGAGAAGGTTAGTCAACAACACTGGCCAAGTACGGATTGGTGGACTTCACATGCCTTTGAGGACATTATGAAGCACTCTCAGGCGGACACGTTTCTTCACGATGTTTTCATTCATATTTAAAGGGAGTGATTATAAATTTCTCATATGCGTATAATTTCGAAATAATTCTAATTAAAATTTTCGAAAAACTAAAGGTGAACCCCAACCCACCGGACCGAGAAATTCTTAACCGGTGCGCTATTTACCTCTTACTTAATTATATTAATTTATTAATTATATTAAACGCACATTACCTTACCGTTATTCAAAAATCTTACCATTGATATAATAATTTCAATCATTAAATAAAGCACAGTTTTTAAGGATCCTCATGAATGGAATAAAATTGACGAAACATTTTATAAACTTCGTATTGTTAATGCAGCTCACAAAACTCCACATGTTATATTTCCTTTACATAAAAAATTTACCATCAAATGGGCGATACAAAATGTTACGCTAAAAATTGTCGCAAGTGTAAGGGACACGTGACAATTATCTCTGGATTATTTTCGAGAAAAGGAACAAGAAGCATTATTGTTCAACTCCATCCGACCGCGGTATATAAATCTGTTCTTGTAAATCTCCGAAGGGATACCCGCCTGTTACACGACCGGGTTTAACTTGTAACCAAACTTTCCTAACTTTTCCATCTTTTATTACCTTTTTATATCACACTTAGGAGTTTCTACAAAAGTGAGATGTGTGTGCAGAAATAGAAATTTGATAAAAATAGTTTAAACTTTCCGAAGTTCGTAGTTCTTTGTGAAAAATAAATTGGTTTATTGAGTCATACTTTTATTCGATTGCTTTCCTCTGGCAATTACGTGAAGACGGACATAATAACGTACAGATAAGCAACCAACCAGCATTACAAAGGTATTAAAGTAATAATCTAGAAATTAATTTGCTTTGACGATGAAGGAATAACCCAAGTATCTGCGTGCCTAACACTTGCCACCATGATGAATGGCCTAAATCTTCTTTGTGACGTGATACTTTCCCATTATGATGACTAAAATAGTATGTTCTAATACAGTAAAACTATCACTCATTTACTAAGATTGGGACAAATTCGTCCCAAGCAACAGATGTAGATGTGAAGCTTGTTGTGGAAAGCATGATGAAAACTAAACTACAAAAAACATTGTTTTTGTATATGTGTACGTATCTACCGTTATCTACCTGAACAACTTAAAAACTCTAGTCCTCCTCTCTCATAATTATGATTACATTATACATTATAAAATATTTTTCTCTTAATTGCCATTTAATTTTTTTATGAATCAAATCTGCATGTACTCTTAAATATGTCACATCTATATGTGAACTATACTTGATGCAATAAATTATTATTATGTTTATCTTTATGGACCACAAGTCCATTGGACCCGGTCATTTGGAAGACTTATGTGGAAAGACAAGTAGGTACGTAGAGGCCTCTTTAAGATACTTTAATGTGTGTAATATACAAGGTGCAGATACCATTTTCAATTGCACAATTTTATACAGCTGAAGATGGTATACTGGGACTATTATGCAGGTGTATAACTGTATTTCGGAACTATGGCGGTTGACTATAGAAGGACTGGTAAATGGGCTATTGAGATTATGGACACCTGCTATTCAGATCATAAAACAATCCAAATTAAGGCAGATTGCCGCTCACTGGATGGGCTCCCATAGGTGCGGCACCGATTTCACCATAACAGGGAAATTAATCCCCACCACACGCACTGCTGGTCACGGGCTTTCCTCTTAGAGGTGACAATAACGGGTTGTTGATCATGATGACAGTAGGTTCTAATGGAACATTTTAATTCTACTGCCGTAATTTAGTAGCATTTACGGTACCTAAACTGGTAATCGTAGGTGAAATATTAACAGCACATGACTTATAAAATTTAATAAAGCTTAATTATACTAAAAATAATATGCATTAAATATGTTAATAAATTTAAAAGTAGTGGATAAATAATTATTTTTTGCAATCTCTCCTTGTCCCTATTTATGAAGAAAAATTAATAATACTTCGGAAATATTGTACCTACGCTTTTGTCTAGAGTCTAGTGGGAACGCTGATTGCGCAGACTGTGCAAACTCAGCTGAGTCCGAACTCAAACAGACGAACCGCCGAGACCGTTTCTAATATTTAAAAATATATTGAATCGTTGAAAATGTACCATGGACGCGATATAGTGCGCCAAAGAGCCTGCATATATTTATATCTACGTAATGAAAAAAGTATACAAATGATCTAGATTATTTTATTTCTTCATTTAATTATTGGAAAAACTAATTTTTAAAGATACTACTTCGAGCGGCATAAAAGTAAAAAAACTACATTTTATTGACTTCCTGTGTTGATACGCACGTCACGGCACTTATGACAAAGAAAGCCATTCTATCGCTGGATCTATTGTACCAATCGTGTTGAAATATATCGTAGTATTTAAGTTTAGCCGCATGCATTTTAACTGAAAGTCCCATTGAAATATATTTAGCAGCTTTTGCATGATTGGTGAACAAACAGACAATACAAATACAAACAGAAATGGCCCCATTTTAATTTTATAATGGTCTACATACAGATAGAAGTACAGAGCTGTAAACGTAATTGTGCACGAGCCGATGCACACTCAGTTAAGGTCCTCTTACACCGACAAACAGAACTGGTCTGATGCAGTAAAGCCAAATATATATTACGCCAAGAAATAATCGTGCAATATAATAACAATAGTCCAACTGTTGCTCCATAATGAAGGTAGCTGAAACTATAGAGAGATATGAACTTACTTAATTTATCAAAGCAATATTTCTGTAATAATGAAATTTAATAAATGAATTCCCAAATTAACTAATACGATTTTGGCAGTCTTTGCCTTTCCGACTGACGGTTTCAACGGGATTATTTTGTTTGAGATGTGTTATAATCAAGAGGTGTGAAACGTTCTCAGTGATCCATACAAATCAGAGCATATTAGTAGATTTCGTAACAGATTCGTCTCGTAGTAGTCTTATGTTCGACGCTACACATGCCCTCGGACTAATTTGAGGACCGATGTAGATGACCCACGGCTGCATTGACCACTTAACGTCAGATACCTTGCATGCTCGTTTTACCACTCAATTAATATATATAAAAAAATCTGTTTTTTTTCTTCAGTTAGTCAACATCTTATCTTACGGTGTCTGAAAACATACTTCAAAAGCAATAATACAAATTGCGTTATTATGTAGATAACGAAGTATATTAATTAAACAGCCGATCTGATTGACCTGGACGCAAATTTACTTATCTGCTATTACGTACAATCAATTTACAAGTATAATATTTCACTGAAAAGCTTTATCCGCTATATTCATAAATTTTTACCCATCTCTCCAGCTTTTTGTATTTCAGACGATATGATTCAGATTTGAAATGGATTATGGATTATTATAATGGATTGTGCATTTCAGGTATTAAATATAAAAGTATATACATTTTTTATGTTTTTGATGGGCTTGTCGACAGCTCGTCTGCTGCGGCACCACCGTTGTACCTAGTTCTGCCGTAAAGCAGCAGTATGAGCACTGTTGTTTTCCAGTTTGCAGGGTGTGGTTATACAGAATACACTGGCCAGAAGGCATTCTAATTTAGTCCTTAGAAGTGGCAATGCATTCAGGTACGACATAAGACTTGACTTCTGTCGTATTTGAGGTTGGACGTGCATATCAAAGGGCTGCAGTGACCACTTAACATCAAGTGGCCTGCATGCTTAACTTAAAACAAAAATGCTTAAATTAAAACAAAAACTGGTAAAGCATTTTTGTAATATTTTTGGTTTCCCGGAATATCAAAACGAGCATCCATGTCTCCTGATGCACATCCACTTTCGACCTCAACCATTTTTCAATAATATGGAAAAGAGTAGCATGCAAACAAATTGAATTTAAGTGGTCACTGCATCCCACGGAGCATACTGTATATTACATGCACCCTCAAATAGGACCAACGTCTTATCTGCAGTCGTACATAAACCGAAACATAATGCTACTATACGGCAGACCAAAAGGCGAAGAACAGAGCTCGTGTAGTCCTGTACAAGTTGGTACAACCGTGGACCTAATCATCTACAACTATAAACATACTCTTTCATGATCAACCATTATTGTCCCACTGCTGGGCACAGGTCTAATCTCAGAGATGAGAAGGTGTAGGCCATAGTCCACCACGCTGACCAAGTTCGGTATCCCGGACTTTACACGACTTTCAGAACATTATGGAGAACTCTTAGGCATGCAGGTTTCCTCACGATATTTTCCGTCGCCGTTTAAGCGAGTGATAATTTATTTCTAATACGCACATGATTTTGATTTGAACCCTGACCCATCGGAGCCTGAGGTCGAGATTCCTTAACCCTAGGTTATTACTTGCTCAGGCTTACTTTTCATACTCTTTAAACGCACATACCTATATTGTTGTGTATTTGATAATATTCGTCCTCGTGCTCCCGTTTAGACATTTGTTCATAAAGTAGGGCGGACGTGCACGATCATAAATATCAAACGTGTCGTCCACGGCCGAAGCCCGCAGAAATCGACTTTTGTACTGTCAAAACGAGGTGCAACCAGGTCGCCTATATTATTACATTAGATTAGCTCTTAGCGCCATCATAGAAGTTGGCTTAAAAAATCTAATCATAACTACTCGTATTGTAGAGCTAAAATGAATTTAAATGTAAAATTAAAATAATAATAAAATAAAAAAAACATGTTAATTTATATTAATGTTCTAGTGTCATCCTACTATATCCTAATTATATCACAAATGTGAAAATTTCTGAACATGTTTGGATGCGATGAGTAACCATCACGCGTTAACCGTTGATCAGATTTGCATAAAACTTGACACACAGACGGACAATGTCCAGGACATTAAGACATAGTACTTCTTATTCCCGTTAGTACGTTCCGTGGAATAATATATGTATCTTATAAGTTATTGTGATAGAGTGAGTGATAGCCTGAGTGAATGATAGCTTAGGGGTTAAGCATCTCGACCCCGCTACGTTGGGTCGAGGTTCAAATCCCGGCACGCATCTCTTTTTTTCGAAAATTCTTTTTAAAGTTTTCGAAATTATGTGCGTATTATTAACTAATTATCACTCGCTTTAACGGTGAAGGAAAACATCGTGACAAAACCTGCATGCCTGAGAGTTCTCCAGAACGTTCTCAAAGGCGTGTGAA
Source organism: Doberes anticus (assembly GCA_018250115.1). Taxonomy (NCBI): domain Eukaryota; kingdom Metazoa; phylum Arthropoda; class Insecta; order Lepidoptera; family Hesperiidae; genus Doberes; species Doberes anticus. The sequence goes on along the minus strand of DWKW01000386.1, from coordinate 7,268 downwards.
GTCTGCCAATCCGAACTTGGCCTATACTCTCTCATCTCTAAGAGAAGACCCGTGCCCAGCAGTGGGACAATAATGGGTTGACGATGATGATGATAAGTTATTGAAGTTTGTCATGCTTCAACGGCTAATAGATTGAAATGAAATTTGCCACACAAATATACAATGTCCTGAATTAATAAAGACAATATATTTATTTGTTATATACAATTTTTGACATAAATAAATAAATAGGAAATCACTGAAATATCTTAAAATAATTATCTTAAGACCATAGATAATTTTTAAATACTTATAATTTCATTTGTACAAAATTGTGGCTAAAACAAAACTATCGTTTTATTTTACTATAATAACGATAGTTAAGAAGTTATACTATTTTGATAAATAAGTGGATTAAGTTATAACACGCAAGGTTCGGTTTTTGTGTCGAGTTGACATTAATCCTCTGAGTTAGTATACTTTTGTAGGTATTTGTACAAATTAGTACCTAATCCAACCACTCGTTCCGGTATGAATGCAGGTAAATCCGCCCGTCAGTCTTTAATCCCCTTTGAAGTCCGAAGAGGGTCAAACTCTGATGCCGCAAGTAATTTATTTACACAACTCGGTTTCGGGGCTAATTATAGTTCAGAATTTATTCAAGATTTTAGTACTATTAAAATTTTAATAAAACACATTTGGGTCGTAGATACTTATGACGAAGGATAGTCTGCGGCGGTACTAGTGTAGCACCTATTTCTGCCGAAAAGCGACAGTGTGATAACTGCTGTGTTTCGGTTTGAAGACTGTGGTTAGGTAAGGTGTGGATATCCATGGTTTGCACTGCACTGGTATTGTTGCAATAACACAGCACAGAAAAAGATGCATTGAACCTGAGGGCTGTCGAATCACCAAGTAGATCAGTGTCAGTCTACTTATCTCTCTAAATATTTATTATCTATGTAAGATACACTACGTCTAGATAATTAACACTAATCCTATATAATGTTAACGAAAGTAGTAAAAGTCATCTTGTTACGTTGGTTACCCTTTTACCTGCCTTGTAAGTATTTTACATCTTATCTTTATACACACTTTGACAATAAATCTGAAACATTTTACCCGACTACGTGTGGTAGATACGAAATTAGAAATGATACATTTTGTACACTCACATTAGAAATGACACTTTGGAATATTCTTGTTTGTTTGTTAGTAAAGAGGAAATTACTAGATTCTTACCGCCTATTCTTAAACCTTCTTCGTTTGAAAGAAATCTATCTCTACTTTGCGATGAGACCGCCATTTGTTTTTCCTCTTTTCTTATTATCTATATTTAGCGTACAATAAAGTTTATGATAATTATTATAATAATGTGTTTCTCAATACAACCCAATTTATTTATATTATACTCGTACATGTATTTATACTATATACGTATACATGTATTGCATGTTGTAAACATAAGATAAATTTAAAATAATTTTCTAAAAACTCTGTATCTTAATATAGTATAAATAAGTTTTACTTGTACCAACGGAATAGCAAGCGAGCATGAAGTTCACCTGATGTCAGCACTGATGTCACTGCAACCAAAGTGGTTGCAGTTCGTGGAGGCGTTGCTACTCCTAAGGATTCAGTTGTAGTGCCCCATTTTCAGTCTATTCTACAGGTAGACTGTGGTCGGGACCACAACCTTCAAAATGAAACACAGCAGTGCACACACTATTGCTTACGGCAGAAATAGAGTAAGCAATGGTGCCGCAACATGCGAGCCTTAGACCTAAGACTCTAGCGCCATCAAATACATTATCTAATACAATAAGAATCAAATAAATTCATGGACAGGATCGCTACTTTAACTTTTTTATTACCTCAGCTATTTGTAAATTGCATGAACCGGATAGCCTTATTATATTAAGAACGTACAACTTATTTGTGGCGATAAGTAAAATAATCTTACGGTGACAAAATTTTTCATTGTGACCTTTTCCCGACTGACCTTGCCCTTTCGCGAATTAATAAACAACCATAGCGATAGTGATGTAACTTTTCTATTAGCACCCTACCACCCCACCCCACCCAACGATCCCAGTTAAACGACAGTGCCATAATTTATAATCAAAGTGTGTATCATCTAGTGGATTATGTTACAATTCATTCAACGATACTTATCCATTTTGTAGTTAAATTAGTTATAGTGGAATGTTTTATTATATTATGAGTTTCGAGCGTACTTTTTTTAATATGTTTGATTTTACAAAATTTAAAGATTTAAAATTAAATTATATGGGGCGGTGATGTAAATATAATTTTCTTGACCCAATATATAGGTAAGTCATGGTTACAAATATGTTTATAGATTTTTTAGTTTAAAAAATCCTATCAGTATTTACAATAGAGTTCTCACTAACTAACTAAATCTACCAACTAAAAAATCACCAACATTACATTTATGTCAGCTACATTGTTTGCTTAATAAAGTAGGAAGTACCCCACACCCTAGTGTCTGTATTCAACAATATAGTATAGTAGTTACAAACTATAGCATAGTACATTACATTATGTTAGTTACAGCAGACTAAGTCCCTTCAATGTCTCAAGTACTGTCTCAATTACCTTACTTTTTTATATTTTAAGCCAACTAATTGGGAGTTATTTTATTCAGGTAAGTAGATAATTAATATTGTGCGTTTCTACAGAATAGATCATCGAGAGGAGTAAAATATTGGGAGTAGCAAGACAAAGATTTCAATCGAAACTTTGTTAATGAAAACGTTAATGCAGCAAAATTCTATGTATGAAGTTTTATTAAAGAAATTTGAATTGTACCAAAATAGATTGTCAGGAACAGAGTTACACAGAATGTTTGGCCACTTCGAATTTAAAAGATTATTGATTTGTGTCTCGAACGGCTTGTATGAAAATTATCATTAACACAAAGACAAATTACTGACATTTTCTTATGTATCATATAAAAGAAACGTAAACGTGTGCAAAGCCAGCCGGTAAACGTAGTCAATAGATATCTAGTAAGATATGTCAAATAGTGTAGTTAGGTTGGACAGGACAGGAGGCATTCCATAGTCCACAGGAGTAGCAACGCATGCATATACAACCACAGATAGGACTTCCATCCTAGTTGAGGTTTGATGTGGATGTCCATAGACTGCAGTGACCACTTAACATTAGGTGGCCTGCATGCCCGTTTGCTAATCTGTTAATAAATAAAAATAAAAGAAGGACCTAAGCCCTTCCGACATGGTACCGATTTCGTTTTTATTGGTAGTATTTTAGGTTATGTTAAGGAAAAATAAAGACATTGCAATAAGCAATAAGGTATTGCTCAAATAATAAATAAATAACGGTCCTTAATTATAATCCTAAACTTGGATATCCTGAGTCATAGATGCCACACAATATAGATGAAGGACACACACCGATACCAGAAATAAAATCAAAATTCGTCATTAAAATTTCTGCTCTTCTGGAAATCAAACACAGGACCCTCCGAATGACATACCGAATGACATATAGACATACCTCTGTGCCATTTAACGCGGTTGAGGCATGCATCTCCTCTAAATTACCTAATAATAAAATAGCTTTAATACAATTATGGAAAAGAGTACACAATTTTTTTTTTACTTAGAAACGAAATGTTAGAAAAATTCCTTTGATCTTCTCCTACAAGTCGAAAAATTTAATAGCTACAATTTATAAACATTGCTAATGTTTTATATTGTTTTACTATAGCACATGTTCAAGACCACGGCTTCTGTCATATAACATTTACACTTGAAAAAACATACAGTTTACTTATTATATAAATAGAAAAATATTTTACTACCTCGTTTCTGAGTAATCCGCCAACTAAATGGTCATTAGCCGGCGATCAATCAATGAAAGCAATCGAATGTTTATATTTGATATTGATATTTCCATTAAACCTCAAATAATCACCGATTGTTATCCATCTCTTGTATATTTTTTATGCGAAAAATCTTATTACGACGTTAATAAGAGGAACAGAACCAGAACAATGATAAAATAGAGGACGAAGGTGAGGAATAATTATATGGTGGTAGAATTTTACGTCGAAAGGTCGTCTGCGACATCACCACTGTAGCACCTATTTAAGCCGTAAAGCAATAGTGTGAGCTCTGCTGTGTTTCTCTAATGTATTTGAAGTGTGTGGTTGAATACACTGGAGAAGGAAGCGTACCAACTCAGTTCTCAAGTGGATGTACGCAGATACGTTGCTACTCCTGAGGACTAAGATTGAATGCCTCCTTTCTAATATAGTCTGCCTAACCGTACCATTCAAACCAAAACACAGCAGTCCAAGTAGCACATCGCGATGTTTATGTCTTACCATATCCTTTTGTGACGAAACTTGAAACTAAAATACCTTAAACAGTTTAAACGTATGAAGCTTAAAAGCCAAAACATGTATACAGACAGATCTAATTAAGCCCGGTGACATCTTGACGGGGTCAGAGATTACGTAATTCAGTCTTAATACAGCTAACAGAAATTGCAGAAGCTAATGACTACTATACGGGAGCTTTAACTGGTATGAAGGTACGTATGTTTTTAAATTTTAGTCTGAATTTAATCCTGTATTAAGTAAATGGTTTCGTTCGACGTTCATCGGTAATTGAATAAAATACGTTAAAATCTACAGGAAAAGGCAATTTTTGTTACGAAATGAAACTTTTAAATAATCATCACCATTTTAGTTAAACATCAGATACTCTCGTACGCCTATGCTTTATGCATACACGTGGCGAAAGTCACATAAATTCTGATAATTTGAACAAAAAAAGAAAACTATAAAATATCGATACCACTCTATGAAAAGGGGCGTATAACACGAAAACCATAGATGTAAAAAAGAAAATTTTTTATACAATTAGTAAAGTACTTTGATGTACATATATACTGGGAAGAAAATTCCAATAAAAGATATTGATTCATCGATTAATTCTTTATGTTCGTTTACAGAAATCTGAAGGTAAGCGTACCTAGGTGTTGTGAGAAGGACATTGACTGAAAATGGATGCGTACATTGGACCGTTTGCTTATGAATAAATAGTGGTACGGTTGTATTCAGAGCTCGTAGCATTTCGACCCCCCTTACCCTGCAGCCATACATAACTAGCAGACGTGGCTTGTGTGCTACGATTACCATCTAAATATTTACACTCCGTACAGATAGGCCAGGAATATGCATTAGTGTGACTGCTTTAATTAAGAACTTCATAATTATCAGTTTATTTTATTGCATACTAGCAATTTCTCGTGACTTCGTTCGCGTGGTCTGAAAAACATACACTCATGCAATATGGCACTTATACACTAGAATTTTTTCAATTAAAAATTTTAAAAGTGTTCTTTAATTTTGTATTAAACAAAATCAAACGAGCACTCTCTGTGGGCCACTCGCTCGCGAATGCATTTGGTTTTAATGGAGTATTATCAACCACTACTTGCAGACAAAAACATAACCGTACATGTAGGTACATACTTTATATTATTAAGTGAGGAGAAAATGTTTGTGATTAAATTTTGACGATGAAAACTATAAATAATATAATAATAAACCGACGAGTAAGTTCATATAAACAATTTAATTGCTGGGGTCGTCGAAAAAATAATTACGAAGTGATGGGCATGAAGTGAGTGTTATGGCAATGAATCCCAATTTTTTCAAATTTTTTCACAAGTTAAATGAATTTTATTTCAATTTAACTTAACTTTTACTAAGTTTATTTTCAATCACATGTATTCACCGAGATATTTGACATACTCGTATATGCCCAGCCATCTATTAGAAAATTTATATTGGTATATATAAATTTTATTGTAAATATTGTATAACTATACTATTTATACTCGGCGTTTTCTTCGCAATACGCTGCAACACCAGCGACTATTGATATTAAGGCGTAATTTAACTTTGCATACTAGACGAATATAATAAAGAATGAATTGTGCTACTGTTTCCAGTGAGTGGGAGCCGAATGACGTCTGTCGAGATCGATTCTCCCACTTTACCTACCCACAACAGTCGAGTTAAATTTAATCGCCTAAATTTATCACATCTACCCCTGTTGTCGAACTCGTAGGCGGCAATCGTACCTCGAATCACTTTCGCATCAAATGCTTTATAAACGTGTGAGTGGGCTTGAAAAATAACAGTTGGGGCAGAGTTGCGTATTCAGGTCGCGCCTTCCAGCCGAGCGCTGTCTCTACTCCCACACCTTCCTCACTTTATAAGTCTGGTAGGGCCCTTCCGGTTCCCCACAAAATACCCGATGAAGCTGTAAAGGAAAGTAAGGCCGACAGTAAAAAGACAAGTAGAAAAAAATTCAAAAATAAGAAACGTGAACCTAACGAAGCCGATGTTGAACTGTCAGAGGATTGAACTTTGGTATATCGTTCTAATTTTGGCGGGTTCAAATCTTAAGTACCTTATGATTTCTCGAAGTTCTTTGTAATTGGAATGAAAGAAAACTCTGGAAATCTGCATGACGAACAGTCAGCATAAAGTTAAGAACGTGGTAAATAAAGTTACCCGGCGTTTGGCCAGCGTTGTATATTACAACCGGTTATCAGAACTATTCTCGATAAGAAAAGGCCTGTATCCAGCAGACCAGTAAAATACAGTATTGTTGAAGTTGTTAACCTAAGTAGTTCGTCTTTTTGACATTCGATTTAAAAAATGTGAGACCATTACTTAGAAAGTATTAAGTACTTACTAATTATTATTTTTAAGGTAATAATAATAAATGAAAACAATTTTGAACGAGCTTTTTTACGCATCACGCTCATAGAATTGCGGGTACCATGGACACGCAGATAAGAATAGATACACTCAGACCAGAAACAGAGCTACATTCTTCATTCAAATTTCTACTCCGCTGTCGGGTCAACTTAAAGGCCTTAAAATGATTTGGTATTTTTGCTGTAATAAAAATAATGTAAAGATCTAAATTAAAAGTTTGATGATTACGCTGACTTAACTTTCTAAGAGAGCATAGTTCAACAGCTAATGAACTCTCTATATACATACATATACGAGTATCTCACTGTCTGTTACAAGGTTTGTCATCTTTGTGAGACGTACAATGTTTTTTTTAATCCACGTCCTAATAAAAATAGCAATGTAGAACTCCTGTTCGTCCTTTCTCACAAATTAAATACATAACGTTTGACGACCCGTATGGCGCCGTGGTCAACGTGCGGACTGCCGTTCGGAGGGTCCTGGGTTCGATTCCCAGCGG
>DWKW01000385.1:0-17407 GCA_018250115.1 Doberes anticus | reverse complement strand
GTGTGTCCATGGCACCCACGACACAGGTTAAATCCTACTGTGGGGCTATGAGTGTGAAACGTTATTTATTTATTTATTATTTCCGCTTTTTAAAATAAAACATTAGTTAAGAATTGTACCTTATTTTTAGGTAGTAATAACCACCTAAGTGTAGTTATTTTATGACTTCATATCTTGTTGGTCCAAACACGCTGAAAGTTTCAACATATTCTAAATGCGTTTCATGAAGATTTTTTTTTATTGATGTTAAGTGGTCACTGCACCATGGGACATCCAGATCAAACCTCAACTAGGACGGAGCTCCTATCTGATGTTGTATGTGGACGCGTTGCTACTCCAGAGGACGGAATGCCTCCTGTCCAGTGTCTACCCAATATGATACACTATCACTGTGCCTGATTATAGCATACCTGTTTTTTGCTTCCCAGGCTGTATGGCTCCAAACGCTGTGCACGCTGCAACACGCCGATCTCAGCTTCGGAGTTAGTGATGCGAGCTCGGGACCTAGTGTTCCATGTCCATTGCTTCTCCTGTGCGCTTTGCAACGCACCGCTCACTAAAGGTGATACGTTCGGCATCAGGGAATCGGCAGTATATTGCAGGTTAGTCTGACAACTCTTACGGGTAAATCCATGAATAACGTAAATATGGTTTGAACTTGTTACAAATAAACTAAAAAATTGAATTAAATCAATATGTTATATGATACATAGGCATCTTTTACAAAGATGTGATAGTGGTGGTTAAGAAGCTCGATCTCCCGCTCCAGTTGGTCCGGCTTCAAATCCCGGCACGCACCTCTAATTCATGTGCGTATTGTAAAAAAATATTATCACTAAAAGAAAGCATAGTGAGGAAACCTGCATGCTTGAGAATTTTCCATAACGTTTTTAAAGGCGTGTAAAGTCCACAAATCCACATTTGGCCTGCATGGTGGACAATTTTTAATGTATTGATAGAATAGCAAAAAAGCGTACAGGTAACCTGATGTTAAGTGGTCTCTGCAGCCCAAGGACATCCACATCTGAGGTTGTACGTGGGTGCGTTACTACTCTTGAGGACTAAGTTCGAATGCCTTTTGTCCGGTGTTTTCTGCCTAACCACACAACTATGGCCTAAAGTCCCCTCACCTCTGAGATGAGAGTCGACACTAGTAGTGGGACAGTAATGGGTTGACGATTATGATCTAAAATGCATATTTTTTGGCAGGCTGCATTATGAAACTATGCCGGACTATAGTTCTCACATGGCGGTTGCACCGGGCCCTCCACAAATGTGCCCGGGGCCCTATGGGGGGCCTCAACCGGGGCCGCACTACCCTCCGTACCCCTCCCCCGAGTTCACGAGAGTCGAGCCCGATGTTCCTAAAGGCCCGTTCTTCAACGGCGCGGCTGCACCACCACCTCGGCAAAAAGGGCGCCCGCGAAAAAAGAAGCCGAAAGACCAAGAGATCATGACAGCCAACCTTGGTGAGTGCAGTAAAGTGATAAAGATTTGCGCTAGCGCGAACTAGTACTTTTAAGATGATCATAAGCGAGGTTGAATCGGCGTTTAGACAGTAGACCATGATCGAAGTTTAGCACAGATTAGTGATGTTAATGAATGTCATGCGCTTGACCACAACTTCGAGCGTTCTTCATAACGAATTTAAATTAATAAATTCCCTATGATGACTCTGGTTCAAATTTTCATTCTGCTCTCAAATTAATTTTTGTATCAACCTTAAACCCATTTAGCCGACAGAACGCTTACAATTTTATTAACACATTAAAGTCAAAACTGCACTTACCTCACCTGATTATCGGAGGCGACTTCCCGTGTGTGCGTTTTATAAAAATACTTTTTGCCTTTTTCAAGATATCGAAACCAGTCTGTTTATCTGGCCGGCAGCACTCGTTCGGCTGACTCCGCGTACTCCGCGCCTCCACGAGAATTCCAATTTAATTTTGAAATTAGAACATTCCACTTACTCACCGATAAACAGAAACATACTTATTTTAAGATAACGTTGTTATGATGAACAACAGCGTAGTTGTTAGCCGTAATATGCTAATTAAAAATTAATATTAAAATTTTATTCATTCTTTCCAAAATAAATAAGTAAGGCAGGGGATCGTAAGACATGTTTTTAAATTTAGAGGCTCATCTAATTATGATAGTCAATAACATGTACTATGCATTGTTGACTTATAAATCAACTAGATTTCCGGCCGCAACGTTGTCGCTGCAAATGGGTAATGACAAAAAGATTTTCATTATAATTGATTTCACCTTAATTCATATATAACGGAGCAGACTGCAGAGAGGTCAAGCTTTGCTTGTTCAATCATTAAACCTATCCTACTTCCTTTTCCAGGGTTTTAACTATCCCATATCCAATACGAACATATAAATACGTAATTTAATTAAAAATTGTTCAGGCTTTACTAACAATTTTAATCCCACAGGAACAGAGCATCATTTTCGGTACAAAAGCAACTTGTGTCACACTCCGGCCAATAAACTAAAAAAAAAACGTAGATTCGTAGCCGCGATGGTTCTTGTTTCAACAAGGACAAACCATCAAACTCACTTTCGTATATATAATATTAAGTGGGAACGTCGAGTTAATACTGAAATTTTCAAATAATTAATTAAATTGCTTGACTAGAAATTCACCCCAGTGTCATATTTCCGTAAATTTACGATAAAAACTTGTTTTCTTGCGCTATTTTAGGCCTATCACAGGTTTCAGATATCGAAAGTGCAAAAGACACTAAAGTGGGCTAATTTGCCGACCTACATGGTTATTAAAAACTACCCCAGGTTATTCTATAACAGCGCAAACAGGTTCCTCACGTGTTCCTTGAGGCGCTCGCGTGTCCGACGTAATCCAAAGTTCATCATACCCGCCACATTTCAATGAACCGACGTCTTAGCCCGCCGCTTCACTTGCGGACGTAGCTATACACACTGTTACGTGGATCGAAGAGCAAGTGAAAAGTCAGGCATTTAAAATTATTTTTTTTAACGTTTTGATAGAACAACAAACTGGCATACAGGCCGCCTGATGCTAAGTGGTCACTGCAGGCCATGGACATTCCCATCTAAGGGTGTATGTTGATGCGTTGCTACTCCTTAGGACTAAGTTGGAATGCCTCCTGTCCAGTGTCATCTGCCTAACCGCACCCTTCAAACCGAAACACAGCAGTTCTCACACTGCTGCTTCACGGCGGAAATAGGTGCTGTAGTGGCGCCGCCGCAGGCGAGCCTTCGAGACAAGACTCTACCACCATCATTAAAGTACTTAATTAAATTAACAAGTTTAGTTATTGCATTTGAACAAGTTTTATAATGTAGTATTTAGAATAGACTTGGAAGATTTAGATTTGGTTTATATTAAAAATTAAAATGACTTTAATGTCTAAGAAAACATCAATTTATACTCATCCGGTAAATTTACAGTGTATATCAAATCTACAGATTGATATAAACATAAGAAATATCTCCTAGGCAAAAAATAATTATTATTGCATTTACGGACAAAAAAAAATTATAGTATCGTAATGATACTAAAAGAGATAAGTAATTGATTTTCTTAATGTTCGATACACTTTACAAATTAGGGATCTTAGCATCTGTCTAATAAATCTAATCTCATCAAATATGGGATGGGATAAAACTTTCCGTAATATATGCAAATTGAAGATTCGATAACATATGCATGATGGTGGTACATTCTTATGTCGCGGCACCATCGCAGCACCTATTTCTGCCGTGAAGCAGCAGTGTGAGAACAGCTGTGTTTCGGTTTGAAGCGTGTGGTTAGGCAGAAGCTACCGAACAAGAGGCATTCCAACTTAGTCCTCATGAGTAGCAACGCATCCACATGTGACCTCAGATGCGACTTTCGTCCCAGTTGGGGTTTGATGTTGATGTCCATGTGCTGCAGTGAACCCTTAACATCAGCTGACCTGCATGCTCGCCTGCTATTCTATTAGCGTAAAAAAAAAATGCGCCTCGTTACTTAACGGTTAACAAACATCTGGTCAAGACATGAAATGAAAGAATTATTTATCGAATATCTCATGTAATCGAATACATCATCAGAGTTGCAGTAACTTTAAAACATTATACTTTAACATCAAACATTAAAGTCCGTATCAAGAGCACTAGGTAATTTTGAAATTTACGTTCGTTGGATGTTTCTCAAATCAACGGCGGCGGTGTGTACGTTCGTAGTGTTAATAAATGCAGCGATAGATCATAAAAATATTGCGGCAGAGCGGTCCGATGTTCAGGGAATCACTTGTGAAGACATTTAGTGTGTTGTTTATTTTATAATGGCGGAAAAGCGTAATCAAAAATATACTTTATCTCGCAGGCATTGACTTTTATTACGATGTTAGAATATTCCGCATTCAATGAGACGTACTGAGCCAAATTAGCACGCGTGTTTGTGAGTGTCGTGTTGTTATTATTTTTTCTAACGTATAACGGAGTATTAAAACTGTTTTTGACGAAACACGATAAGCGGTAGAGGTGGATGATTCGATTTCTAATGCAAACGTAAAAAAAAATACGAATTGGTTCCCTACATACAGTAAATGTTATGCCATTAAGGAGTTTTATTCGACCTCACTAACGCCTCTTGTCGTTTAATACGCGGCAATATAACATAACATGCAAACTGGATTGCACAATTAATCGCATGATGCGAGAAAAATACTAAATTATTTATAAAAATACGACACAGTAAGTACACGGACGGTGCTATCACTGAACCGAACAAACAATTGAAATTCGTGAAACAATTACGAGAGAAAAGAGAACGAGTAGAGTCGACTCGGATTTGAGACGGCAACGGTAAACTCATGAATATTAATTTTGTATATCGCGCCGAGTATACGACACAGCTTATAATGTGTGTAGCAAGGACGCGTGCATAGGTTAAGTTACGCAATCTAAACACAACGAGCGGTGTTACTTAAATTATGTAATTCACTTGCTGTTATGTTTTTGCTCGTCGATGTTATCATAATTTTATACACCTTTGTAATTTACATACGTACATTGCATTTGAATGAAGTACGTTTTCCGTTTACTTTATAACTTAATGTTTAACCCGAAGCTGTTTCGTCATATTAGCGTATTTTCTGCTAGAGTAAGCGTTATTTAAAAAAAAGAGTCTAATCGTAAAAAATGTCTTTTAGCTATTAATTGAAAACGTAATTATAGTATTTATTTAGGGATTTTATCGTGTTTATTTATGTCTTATGAAGATTAAAATTAAAATCGAATAAAGAGAAAACATTTATTGAAGTACTAAACAAAAGCAATCTGGCGTAAGGAGATTATTATTACGTGTGCTTGTCTTTAAACTGATAGCGTTAAGTTGATAACCGCATAAATTCTCCCCTCAGAATATAATAGGCTTATCTGATTTGAATCTCGCTTAATTATTCAATAAAGAACCAGAAGAACAATAAATTTTTTTGTTGGCAAGAAGTCTTAAGTAGCAGAACACATTTTTTCCATAGATTAGAAGTAATCGTACGTAGTACAAAGGGACCGATTTACCGACAATGCTCCATTCAACGTAATTAACTCTTTCAATGCTGCCTCGCTTCTCTAACTTAGTGTAAAAACGGTTCTAGTTTGCATTTTTCTATCTTTCATCGCTTATTTCCAGTTTGCTTTTATTGACTGTTTATTTGACTCATTAACATGTTATTTTTTTTTATTGAGACGTAATACATATATTGTAATAGTTACGAACGCATATTTGAGTGTACGAATTTTAGGTAGATTTCAGTACGATATGTTACAGAATTGTTCAGGTTGGTCGAACTTATGAATGAAAAAAAAAATTATATTATTCGTAGTGTATTTCGTCAGTATAATTCTGATAATAGGAATTTTTTTAAAAACGTTTTTAATACGAAATTGTATTTTCAAATTAGTCTACAAGGTAGTTACAACATTTTTTGTTAGATCGCGTTAAAATTTAGCATAAAATCATTTGTCCAATATTTATATTTCTGGCACAAAGTTTTAAAACATTTCACCAAAAATCCCATTTTTGACAAAATAATCAAACTATATCTCGTTTAAATGATCATCTGTCATCCACATTTTGATTGGGTGCAAAAACAAAAAAAATTGTGATATCCTTCCAACTGTCATTTTTCGTTCATTATACATATATTCCAGTTGAATAAAGTCAGATCATGTGCTTTTTTGAAGTGAAAACTTCTTTAGCATCGTTGGCATTTGAAATTCGATGAAACGAAAAACATCGTCTATCATATATCTGTGGGATGTAGCCTGGGACAGTATGAGATAGAATACATTATATAAATACAGTGTTTCCTGTTATCTCGATCTGCTCTTTATGCGGTGTTTTATTGTATGTTTAGTTTTTTGAAGGTTTCACTTCTACCGCGTGTGAACTGCACACATGTTTTTTTTACTAACCTCTTTGTTTTCTGATTTGTCAATTAAAGCAATAGACGATGGTGACAAATTAGTATCAAATAATGAAGATAGCTATATTAATGTTAAGGTTTAATTGTAGAAAAAAATCTGTGTTACTAAAATACGTTGTATTTTATTCTCTTTCTTACAGCTTACAATATAAATATATAGGCTTACAAAAATAAACTACCAGTAAAGATGTTGCGTACAAATATGACACCCCTGCAGTTCTTTATGTGTGTTGGATATATAACGTAGCCTCCTTTATGTTCATCTTACACAAACGATACTGCCACCCCATGCAATAGGAGACTAAAATATGAGGTTTCATACCCATTTTATTCGTCCTAGTAAATCTTGTTCCGGATGAGGGCGGGAGCTTCTCTTTCAATAAATATGTCACCGACAACGTGCTTATTATCCATAGAAGTTACAATCAAATATTTCGTTCAGATTATACGGAGGTTACTATTGTCTACGAGAATAAATCGTGTGCCTATCCAGCCATATTTTTTGTTAATTTTTTTGCAAGTACGGAGACGCCGCGAATAATTAATCTTGTGGCATTTTGAATCGTATTGCAGCCATGAACAGTAGCGTAACGCAGAACTGGAATTTTCTTTCGCTATGGTGTACGTGGGGATTGCGTGTTCGCCATAATTATTGCTAATTGCTTTGAACAGATATTAGGAAGATTACAAATAAAAATGTGTACCTTTTTTAATTAAAACAATTCTATACAGTATTTTGCTAACAAGGTTGGAATAAAGAACCTAGTAGTGATTTAGAACTTTTAAAAACTTAAATCTTATTAAGTATTTACCTACGCAGTTTGTTTCAACGCGAGCATTTTTAATGTATACTTCACGTACCTATATATATCGAATGTTTTTAATTTTGTAATATGCACATAATTGTAGAAGGTACCTTAATCTATAAATCGTGATCTTGAACATTGAACATTCTGTTGGTACAAAAAAAAATTGTTAGAGAAATAAAAAGTCAACACAACTTAACGAGGAAAAATAATCGATATCACATTGGTCCGCATTATTCGCTCGATTTGACTTAGGGTACCTGCCTTCGATGTAGCGATTATAAGCAAAGCGGTGACACCTAGCAATTATTATTCCACGCTACGCAACGTCTGCGGTTCTATTGTGGCGAATGAACATCGGTGGAATAATATTTCAGATTTCATGCTGACATCGTATTTCATAAATGAGCATAGATAAGAAATGATTTGGATATCTATAAAAATGTCTAAAAAATATCAAAAGAGACTGAATCGGACATCTCTATTAGTTCATCACGCTAGACATTCCATATCATTAAAGTGAGTACTTAAAATAACTGTAATATAAAATAAGCAAGGATTAAATGAAATTAAATATCCTACAACACAAATGATGATTCCTATTTTATATACCACATTTAGGTTTATACACTTAGATAGATAAAATACAGTTCATAAACTAGTTCGCGAGTCCACTCAATTCATATGGCTGCCTAAGCATTCCCCGCAACTTAAAAAATATTTATTAATGAACTAAACACGAAACTTGTTTGTTCGTTTATAGTTTCTGCAAGTTCAATACTTTTTGAGGTTATTGACACAGCAATTCGTGTAGGTACTCGTTAACTACAAATGACATACGGAGCCCGTTACTGTCTGCTATATACTCGCCCGAAGCCGCAACCACTGCCGGTTTCGGCAAGGTAGGTTTTTGCTAGGGCGGCCATTTTCGCGGATCTGGCTGGTTTTTTCGCAGTCTCCTTTGGACCGCCATATCAATTATAAGGGAACGTAGGTTTGCGTAAGTCGGTGAAAGGTGCGCCAGCACTGAGCTCACGGCGTTACGTGCAACGGCCCTACGAATGTATACGACAGAGTAAGTCCGTGGCTAAATGTTATTTTGGTTCTTACCTATTTTTTGTTATAATTTATTTGAACGAATAAAAGTCGGTCTATACGTTCAATTACCTATATCATATTTTTATTTTATATGTAGGTATACTTTGAATTAAAATGTTTTAATTGTTTTAAATAAAATAATAGTTTGGTTGTAAGCAGAATTCAGTTTTTTAAAACACACAATTGTATATTTTACAATTCCTGTCAACGTAGAGAACATAAAGTTTTATAACTTTTTTTTAAATTCTTGAATTGAAGTGAACAAGACTTTTATGCTTAATACTTTCGATGTAAACAACCATCCATTAAATATTGTTATCGTACAAAATATCACCTCAGTAACATTTCCCAGCACCAAGCCACAAGGCGAAGAGTACACTATCTGATCGTGCGGGGTTATTCTGATGTCAACTGAGCGGGAACGCACGTGAATAAGGACGCGCTGTACGCCAGAGTAGTGGCGTCACGTAGCTTGTATTTACGTGATATTCAGATTTTTAAAACGTTCTCGTACCTTAGCGTATTTTACTCATTACGTCAGAATTTTAATAAAAATCTGATTGCGGTGATTTCGTAATGGTGCAAGAAATGCTAATGTTCGATTTCTGAATCGTTCGTTCAAATGTTGAAAAACTTAATTAAAAAAAATTGTATTTTTGTATCTTTTTTATTTCTATGTCTACAATAGAATGAGTTAACAAATTTTAAGGAGAGTTTTTGCAGAGGGCATTTGAAGCAGTTTTTGTCGCAAAAAGTGAGTAGTTTAAAATAATCAATCTATCATATAAATCGAAAGTGATGCAACAAAATGTAAAATTGAAATACTTACTTAATTACTTACATATAAAGCATACACATTAAAGATTTACTTCAATTTAATTTGATCGGTAATGTTTTGTTTTGTTCGATAAATAATTGCTGTCTTATAGGTAGAAAAATAAGATCCCGTTGCTCTAGAAATTTTGGATTTTTTCTCAAATATAGAGACGAACAGTTTTGATGTCAAAGATATGGAAGCAAATGGAAATCTAAAAGTGCAAGGCCAGTGCTATTTGATTAGTGCATTATCACTTACCAGCACTTTAAATTTTAGCGAAACTGTTTAGTACGACGTACGTATTAATTGAAGCAACGTCGTAACTGCTAATGTACCTTGTTCCATTTTTTCCACATAAAATTTTCGAATCGTCTTGATCTGAACAGAGCGACCAGAGCGTACCGCATGTTTAATTTAAAAATTTCTTCGTTAGTTTCAATAATTTTCTTAGACAGAAAAACGGTGGAATACAATACTTCATATTTTTTCTTCTTATTTCATCTATTCAGTAGTATCGTATCCAGCCGGATACAGACAGTACAATCAAAGAGATAAGATTAACTTAGATAAGACATGACTTTCTCCCCGAGCTATTATTATTTTAAATCTCTATTCTAGAGAAATCAAGGAAGTCGATAATCTTATTTGCCAATTTAATTTGGCAGCCCCAGTGATAAATTTGAAGTAGGTAAATATATATTACGCATCTCAGCAACGTAAGTGCGGTGTATCCTCGGATTACGCGTGACGCAGGGGCGGCAGCTGGGCGTGACCGCACCCACACCGCGCATCTTGCTATTTGTCTTCATTTTCGCAATGCATACTGTACATTGGATTGCTTTCAGTCACACGCTAATAATGTTTCATATCGCACACTTAATATATTGTTATCGTAAGAGAAACTATTACAAAAAAATAAGATTTTTTTGGATTCATTAACTATTTACATTGTGTTCATAATTCGTGTATATTTTTATGGACGGCACATGAATATTCTCGATGTTATGTCTTGAATGCATCGGATTTTTTTAGATCGATAGTTCTTCTCGCTCTTGACAAATCCTGGCTTTTTTCGTTTAATAAACATTTTAAAGTCATGCTGAAAAGATGTTTTTTTGGAAATATCACATATTTTTTTTGTTAAAAAATTTATCGATTTTGTACATTATAATTTGATTTTACATAACATGGCTACTAAAAGAAGTTTTTAACCAAAAGTAAAATACTATAAACTTCCCGAATAGGGAGTGAGTGTTATGTACCTCTTTTTTGTGTTCGTAATCATTATTCCGCATTGAACTGAACTGAAAACAAAAAGAGAAAAGCTTTACAGTCGGAAGTTCGGCGTAACATCGATTGTGTAATCGCTCAGCTGCGGTGGTGTCGGTCAAGAGAGATCTGAATTTTTTTGCGTGTGAAAATGTTTAATGGGCTTACCGCTGGGATTCCGGCCGATGCTCATTAATAATTTTCATCGCTAACAGTTATTAGATGGAACACCACTCTTTCCATTGTCAAATAAATACTGATTTGGAAAATTAGATAGATCTAAAAAGTAGATAGTACATCCTTCTCAATGGATTTTGTTGTAAAACTTGTTGAAACATTTGGTTTGTAGGGTTTGTTTATTTCTTGTTTATTCGTTATTCGTAAGGAAAAGCGGGGCCTCCTGACACAGGCGTATTTCTATATTCACCGGGCTAGTCCAGTCACTTCCTACTATGTATGCTACTAAAGACAAAAAATATTACATTTTATATTTTCATGACAGTAATAACGGGCGCATTATAGGTTGCTTATTTTTAAAAGCGACATTCATTATAGGATTGTGCGAAGGTACATCACGACTTTAATGACTGACATTCTAGATAGTCAACTCTGAACAAAACAATAAAAAGTGGCCACATATACTGCGAGCAGTATCCCACACGCGACCGAATTTATTGTTTCTTCGACCATTTCTTGGAACACAATTTAAACGTACCTACTCAGAAAGTTAAAACTTTTAACAACAATCATTTCGCAGTGCACTGAACTTGATTAATATTTACAAAGATTACAAGAAGAAAAGTCCGATTGTTGGTTTGGTTTTCCATTATCGGGTACTAACATGTTAAGCGCTTGTCGGCTGATTAAAAAAAAATTAAACAAATAATAATACGATAAAAAGTAGTAATGTAAATTGCCATAATTAAAATAACAAGCACACTAACAAGTGTTTCCTATTCTATGTTAAAACTGAGTTTAATTATTTTGGTCACATTTTAAACCCCCCAAGAATAGATGCTTAATTGAATTACTAAGAACATAGAGTTGGCAATAGATGAGGTAATGAAAATCGAAGATAAATAAATAAAATAAAAAATGACGATATAAGTTTTGAAGTAAAAGATACCCATAACCAAAGAGTAGCAAAGAGAGGAATGGGAGATAGTTTCTTAGAATTTCACTGATTGCAAATGCATTTCGCAGACGCGCGAAACCGAAGCGATTCGCTAGTAAAATTATAATAATTACAGTTTCCGTTCAATATCCACAAGAGCACATCACATCGCTTCGCCCCTAACTTTTTTCGAACGGTGTGACCATAAATTACCCACTAACGGGCACACAAAAAATAACGCTTCCTACTTCAATAACGGGAGCGAAGTAAATTATATGTCGTAATGAAGTTGTCGCATCTGCTTCGGGGGTCACGTGGTATCACCTTGTTTTTTTTTTAATTTGTTTTAGTAGTTTTCTACCGGCCGGTCTTCTTACTGCACCGCCATTAATTTTGTATAGCCACGTCTACGGCAACCCGTGATTTATTTCCCGCCAAAATATGTGCCCGGTATTTTTTTTATTAATCTCTTTTCGGCTTCAGACATTTCGAGTAGCGTCCGACGATCATACCGATATGGTGGTTGCGTTCCGTCGCCGACGGTAGTTGGTTTAAAAGAAATGTTTTTTATTTTTACTGAAACAAAAAGTCGTTTCGATACTTTTAAGTTTTTCCTTTGTTATTTGTTTTTGTCGTGATAAAAGATAACGATGTCACGAGAGCTTTAACTGAATCTTTGGTTTTTATTTCGAATCCAATAAAAGGTAAACATTTTGCAATGATTATTTTTAATGTGGATACGTATGTATATGAAACGTTTGAATTTTTTTAGGAACACAATTATTTGAAACATAAATAAATAGCCTTTAAAATAATGTTTATATCAATACTTGGTAATTCAGTTCAACTCTATGCTGTTGTGTAACCAAATTAAAGTCATATTTAAATTATTGTGTTTATACTAATTTACGTAGTAAGTGTTGTCAGTTGCATGCAACGGAAAACAGCTGTTACAAATATTATTATACGTCCAGTCCACATTTATGACAAGTAGGCATTAATATTATAGCTTACCGGGCAGGTAATGAATGGTGAGTTACCAACAGGTAACTACCGTGTACAAAATGAAACATAACTTCCCTTTACTCAAGGTCTCACTACCCGTCACTCGGCTAATGTGATATCCATGTTACTTCGTTTTGTACGCGCCGCTATCTCACACAAGACATCTGTATCAGTGGCACACCGATCCAATAGCTTTATATTGAAGCCTTATTTATTACTTGAACCTCTTTCGAATTTAGAATTAGGACATTTTGTTTATGGAACTCGGAATCAGGATGCTCCTTTTTTAGAAGCAAAAAGTTGTTAGCCGTCCCGATTAAGTTATAAATTTACTTGGACCAGTGAAATGCAACCATTGTAGTTGGTAATATAATTGGCTGCTCGATAATTTAAATTTACAAATAGTTATCTTACATAGTTAGTACTTTAGTATATCTAAAATAGTTTCTTTTCAATTTTAGGTGCCTATCTATTTTAAGCCACATAATATATTGTTTTTATAAATTATTTAACGTACGGCAACTATTGATAAAAGTTTTGTTTCTTGGCCAAGCAGGGCGCCACATTAATAGTGATGCATAAAATATATCGATACATTGAATTTTCTAGTAGATATCATGAATATATCACGTTAACGTCGATATTCCCGTAATACGTAATATCATACTAGTTTTTTTCCCATGTAACTATTAGTTTACAAAAATTAAAATAACTAGTGGCTTACCGAAATTTTTAAGGCCACTTTAAAAAATAAAGTTTATTACACCTACCTATATGTGACTGTAATTATGTATGGTTTAGTAACTACATAGTTAATAAATTGCAAAATTTATGGGAACTTTGTGTGAAGAATTTTGTAATCTATCATTAGATAGTGTTGTACTATTGTATTGTATGTGCAGCATAAATACGGAACAATATCATGAATACCTACGTAGAAACGAACGAACATTTGATACAAATAAATTATGTGATGTCCGTTCTGATCTCTACGTGTTTACCTTCGTAGTTTTAATAGTAATAGCAGTTGAAATACGGCCGGCGGCGCCTCGAATCGTTCGCGTCACTTGCACGCGTATGAGTTAAGGCCGCCAGTAGCGCTCCCTGCTGGCAAGCTATGTGCCGCAACACATGCGCCGATTAAATTAATATTTTTATTCCTACACACCACGATGACAAATGCAAGAATTCTTTTCATTGTATATTTTCGTTTCGATATATCTTATTAATGGGTATACTACGGGTATACCTTATGAATTCGTTATTTGTAGCCTTTGTTTTACTTTTAAACGCATACTTACGGTTTTGCAGCATCATTCATGAGAACAAAAACTCTTCACATAAAAAATTTAGTGGCCACCGGACGAGGCGATATCGCGTAGGAAATCTCGATTTTTTTTGCCGACCTTAAAACATGAATGGTGCGTACGATTTATGAGATCACAATGATCTTTTTATAACCTACCCGGTTTTTATTTGTATTTTTTTAAGTCCAGTGTGTTATCTTTGTACATTTTGTGTCTCAATCTATTAATAATGTGTTCTTTTAGCAGCCGTGATGCTTCTTCGTTGTGATCCATTTATCGATAAGGTGATCTGCTCCAGTGTCACTATTTCTAGTTTAGTATTTTTTTTTAAATCAACAACTCTAAAATATTTTACGTCCTGTTAAAAAAGTTTCATCATGGATGTAATGTTTTCTCACAAAATATCCCAATGGTAAGCTTAAACATATTGCGCTAAACAAATCATGAAAATTCTGTTGTATGCAAATTCTTCCCTGTTTGTTGAGAGACCGTATCAACTAGCTGGTGCACGAGCGCCCCAAGCGGCTTCAAAGTCACCAACGTAGTCGGAACCACCGTCGTCATGTATTGAGCCGCTTTACCGGTGCAAAAGGAAGATTTTAATAGTTCCATAGGTTCTATATAATTTTGTTAGCGGTTTTATCGTTGACAGTTGGTGCGTAAATCATGTCGAGCAAATACAAACGTTCCGTCAACGCAACGGATCTTGACCGCGATCGGTGTGTGACCGCCTTTATTGCGTGGACGGTAAAGTGCTACATGGCACAGTACCACGAACGCTTCCCTCAAATATGCCGGTACAGGTGGAATAGCTAAAATTCAAATAAAATTATTCAACCAAGAGATTCACTTAGCTTTATGGTTTAACAAATAGTTTAGGTTTTCAATATAAGGTTCATGTTTGAACTGCAAAGGTTAAATTTTATGATAAGCGTTTTGTTTAATTTTTGTTTTTTTTTAGTTGAATTCATGGGTTTCAGTGTAACTTGTGGCGTATGTTCATGTTAATATTGATATTGTAATTGTCGAGTCAGTGATGGAACGTAATGTTACTCATTATTATAGAAAATGCAAGCAATTCGTAGAGTGCGATTGAACCTAGTATGTATACAATACTTAAATATGTATAACTCATATGAAATAACATAAATAAACACACTTGCCGACCTGTATGGCGCCGTGATTAACATGTGGTCAGCCGTTCGGAGGTTCGATTCCAAATGGGGCAGAAATTTGAATCATGAATTTAGATTTCTGTACCTGGTATGGGTGTTTGTGTGCTTGTTTCTTTGAGTGTCCATGGCATCCAAGACACAGGGAATCCTAGTGTGTATGAAATGTTACAAAAAAAAGACAAGTAAAAACAGACAAGTAGGTACACGTTGTTTTGTATATAATAAAAATACGCTTAGTTCCAATAAAAATACGCTTAGTTCCAATAAAAATAAGTTTTAAACACAAGCCTTGAATTGTTGAGTAAAATTTTGTGAGAAATATACGCAGTTGAAACCCAGTCTGTTGTAGCAGTACCGTATGTAGGTAGTTTCGTTCGGTCCGTTTCGCAAAAAGTAAACATTCTCCTCGATTACGAAGCGCACGCTGGTGAGCGCGCTGCATTTTACGCGAATCGAGCGCAGCGGCCATTAGCTCAAGTAAAATGCTCCAGCGGATCCCTGCATAATTACCTTCGGGGCTAATTGTTCGCGCGCAAGCCTCGGAACCGTCCAAGTCGTGAACGCTTCCACCACTGTTTATTATTCTCCCAGTTAAGAAGATCCAGGGGAATGGATACTATTCTCTAACTGTCCCTCTGGAGTTTTATAATCTTTAATGCAAATAAAATCACTACGATTGCTCTAAGGCATTTTTTTTTCTATTTGGAAATAGTAGAATATGCTTTATCTGTGATGATAGATATACTTATAGAATGTGCTGCAATGGCAACATTAGGTCGTTGCCCGTTTAAACATAGATTCATACGTATATAACGAGTATTATAGATCTAATTGTTTTGATATGATGAAATTGTTTTAACTCAGAAATCTAAATAATAAGCGGCTCTTTTTATCAGTTTTACGAATGAAAAAATAAAAAAAAGAAATCCCTACCTTTCATCCAAAATAAAAATGGTACGTAAATTTCGATGCAGTTTAGTGAAATCGGCTTCTTTCTCAATAACGCTTTGTTGGTATAAAATTACTCGTGTTGTTTTCTTGTCCTCGTATGGCCGTGGTTTCGGGATATTTATTGGCAGCAGTTTTATTGGTCGTTAAAACAGCGTCGCGTCGCGGCAGCGCGCCTTTGTCGTCACGGATACGTCACGGCGAGATCGTGAATTGTAACGGAAAACAATGTGAAATGCGCGTTACGATCGATTATAAAAATACATTCGCTCTGTTTTTGAAACATTTAAGTTTTTAAATATTTTTTTGCTGATGGTGGTAGAGTCTTATGTAGAAGCTGCACCGCTGCACCTATTTCTAACGTAAAGTAGCAGTGTGATAATGCCTGTGTTTCGGTTTGAAGGGTGTAGTTAGGCAGACGACACTGGACGGGAGGCATTCCAACTTGGTCACCAAGGGTAGCAACGCATCCACGCACAACCTCAGGTGTGGATGTCCATGGGCTGCAGAGACCACTAAACGTCAGGTGGCCTGCATGCTCGTTTGCTTTTACAGAATATAATATATAAAAAAAGTTCTCTGTGTTTCTACGAAGGTGTAAAACAGTAGGAGTATATTAAAAAAATAGATCTTAGATATATCTTAGGAGTGCGATATTTTGTACGTTAGAACCGTAGCCGAGGCTCGTATAATATCGTTGCTTCCATTGCGCCATGCTCATCGGGAACTTCTTGGGGTTTAGTATTTAGTTTTCATTTCGAGACTAGAGTAAAATTATATCTGATATATTGATATATATTAAATTAAAATTACTTCTGTATGTCAGATGCTCGTTTAATAAATAAAGTATTTTATCATCTTATTATATGCGTATGATGCCGGGGCTAACGTGCGGCCTGCCGTTCATAGGTCATAGGTTCGATTTCCAGCGGGGCCGAAATTTGAATGACGGTGTTATTGTGCTTGTTTCTGTGTCTGTCCATGGCACCCACGACACAAGTTAAATCCTATTGTGGGGCTATGAGTGTGAAACGTTATTTATTTATTTATGCCATCATCACATCAACACTGGTGTCTACCTAAAACTTTGTAACTGTGGTGTTACATGCCGATTGAAATGTTCTGTTATTACATTTTCTGAAAGGTTATTCTTTAAGTATTTCTTTATATACTATGAAGTTGAGGACTAACCTAAAAAATTTAAAACCGCTACTAAGTATATGAACGAATATTGCAAATTTGATTAAAGCCACTAGACTTCCGACCGCATCTCCGTCATCACATAAGAGTTATAAAACCATTTCAGTTGACCTAACGAGCATATGCGCGCGCATATACCTACCACAGAGGGTATGCATAAAGTTCTTTTTGACTCGTATCTCTGGTTCTGCTGCACAGATT
>DWKW01000384.1:0-17414 GCA_018250115.1 Doberes anticus | reverse complement strand
ATAGGCACTAAATACTGAATATTAAAATTAAACGAGCATTGACAATATTTTTGCTTTTTTTTTACTTTATTTTGACTTTGACATTGTCAGCGTTATTTCAACTTCAAGTTGACATTTGTCGCACATGTTTTCGATGTTGATAAAGACCAGAAAATGTGTGAGTAAACGTTTGTGGTAAAAAATAGTACATTTCATTTGTATTGACATCAGAGAAAATTATAGTGAGAAAATGGCTCATGTTTCCTACCCGTTTAAAAAAACTAGCAAAGCCGTGTACCAAAAACCAGCATCAGTTCTCACAGAAGATTCATTATACTGGAAAAAGTTAGGGGTAAGTGGTAATTCTGGATACACTGCAGACTTAAGTAACTTAAGACTTAATTCACAACAGATAATGCCATTAAAAATTAAAGAAAGATATGCTATTTAAATTTAAAATGCCCTTATCGATATAACTGGTAAATCATATAATCCATGAAAGAAACGAAACTACAAAGAAAGAAAGTATATAGTCTAGGTCTAAATAATCCTAATATAACAAGTATAGTCTTGACGACGGAGATACTGGCGATAGATAGCTTGTTATAAAATTATTCATAATAATAAACTCTTAAACACACACTTAAATGCTTAAACACAATTATTTCGGAAGAATTTATCTTTAAACTTACACAATAAT
The DNA here is from genome assembly GCA_018250115.1 of Doberes anticus. Lineage (NCBI taxonomy): Eukaryota > Metazoa > Arthropoda > Insecta > Lepidoptera > Hesperiidae > Doberes > Doberes anticus. The sequence goes on along the minus strand of DWKW01000384.1, from coordinate 16,735 downwards.
TATAATTGTTATTCATTTCAGTTACCTGTACTAGTGAAGGAGTTTGGTGCTATAGATTACTTGGATTTTAGTCCTGTGGAGCCTCATTATTTTGCTGCAACGTGTTCTGTCAGGGTACAGGTAAATAACTGATGCAGTTAAAAAAGAAGCATTTGCTAAGATACACCATGATTGGCTGGTGGTTTGAAATCTGCCTCCCATCTGGTTTGGAATCCCAGCACACACATCTATTTTTTAACTAACCTGGGAGTGCTGTGTACTGTTCTCAAAAGACATATGAAGTTCATCAATTCACGCTCAGCCAGTGTGGTGGATAATGTCCACCTCGGGTTTGAGAGAAGACTGCTAAGATGTATGTACATACATGTCCATTAACTAGTATGTCATTATCACTGCAAGTTTTCCTATTTTTGGAACTGTGGAAATTGACCATACAGTTTTCTTGATTTTTTTAAATTGTAATATTTGTATTAAATTTTTTGATGATAGCAATTAAAGTATCAGTTTGAGGAAATGATTACTATGTCTTTTTATACATTCATATTTAAAATTTTCAGGTGTATGACCCAATAACAAAAGTTGTAACAAAAAATATATCAAAATTTGTGGAGGCAGCATATGGAGCATCATTTAGAAGTGATGGTCGCTTGATAATTGCTGGTAGTGAAGAAGCTGCTGTCAAGCTTTTTGATGTGCAGTCTAAAAATGTGCTCAGAGTATTTACTGGTCATACAGGTGCTGTAAGTAAAATAAATCAAATGATCATGACATTAAATCTTGCTGCCTTTCTATCTTTTTGTATTAACTATGTTATGTTGCAACTAAGCATGCAACCTACCTGGTATTCAGTAGTCACTGCAGTCCATAGACATGCATATCCAACTTCAAATACAAAGTCCTATTTGAGATTGTACACAGATGCATTGCTACTCCTGAAAAGTAATAATGCTTTCTGGCCTATGTAGTGACCACACCCACCCTGCAGCCTTCAAATAGAAACACTATCACTGCCACCTTATGACAGGTCCAGGTGCAGTGGTGGTGGTGCTGCCAGCAAGCTTTCAATATTGGGCTGTACCATCAAATTGTATTGCTGATTTATTTAATGAATTGCCGTTTCTTGCAGGTTCACAGGACGTTTTTCACAAAAGATCAAATTAAAGTTCTTAGTTTCTCAGATGATAAATCAGTTTGTTTATGGGATATAGCCACTGAAGAAAAAATATCAAGTTTCACTGAGCATACAGACTACATTCGAGCTGGTGCTCCCAGCCCTATTTCTCCAGAAATTATTTTATCTGGCAGTTATGACCATACTGTGAAATTGTATGATTGCAGATCAAATGAAACAGTTTTAACTGTTACCCATGGCAGTCCAGTAGAGTCTACATTGTTCTTGCCATCTGGGGGTATCTTTATAAGTGCAGGAGGAACAGAGATAAAAGTATGGGATATATTCAATGGAGGGAAGCTCCTGGCAAATATTTCTCAGCATCACAAAACTGTAACAACATTAAGGCTTGCTAGCAATAACAGCAGGCTTATGTCTGCTTCATTAGATAGGCATGTAAAAATATATGACATATCCACATTCAAAGCAGTTCATAATATTGATTTTCCCAATGCAATTTTAAGCATGGGAATATCAGAGAATGATGATGTACTAGCAGTAGGAATGATTGATGGAGTTATATCTATAAGGAAAAGAGAACAGCCAGCCCGTAGACAACAAGAAAGGAGATTATTCAAATTTATACCAGATCATATGCAAGTTAATAATTCTACTAGCACTGTAGATGTAACAGTTTACAAAGATAAAGGTGATAAATGCCCTGAATATGATAAGTTACTTAGAAAAATGGAATTCAGTAAAGCTTTATCAGCTGTTCTCAAACCATATGTTGCAACAAAATTTCCAGAAAAAATTATAGCTCTAATGCAAGAATTACAACGGAGAAAAGTTTTACATATTGCTATGCATGATCTATCTGATAAAAATATAGGAGCACTATTGAGATTTTTCAAAAAGAATCTTGGTGAAACAAGATTTACCAGAGAAGTAATTGATGCAGCAAATGTTTTTGTTGATGTTTTTGAAAATCAGGTGAAATTGTTTTCAGAAGAAAATTTAAGGCTTTATACATCATTACAAAAGGAAGTAAATGATGAAGTTGAAGTATGCAAGAGGGTTTGTGAGTTGGAAGGTGCAATAGGTCTTTTACTAGCTGGATCACAAGTAGGTTCTATGGACACAGTAGAATTGAACACTTTAGCACCATCCACTAAAGCACAGAAAGATATCATTATTGATGTGTGATATTGCCCACGTATCTTTGTGAACTTGAGGAATGTTTCCATAGTAAAACGTGAAGAACCAGAATCTAGGTCGACTAGTTATATTTTAACGAAAAATAAAACTGGTGTAAAACTTAAAAACATGTAATTTTATTATAAGTATAATATTTTATAAAATTTGTGCCAATCCAATATGATACAACTCCAATGAATACAGTACCTACATTGATCTATAGAAAGTCAAAACATATATTTTTTAAAGAGAACCAACTTAAACATCATAATAGGGAACAATAATTGCAGGACAGGATTAAACAATGTTTTTTATTTCATGCAAACTTTATATTGTATCAATTAAAGCTATTGATACTATAACACCTAAAGATTGGTTAGATAATAGAAAACTGTCTAAAAATTATATCATGCATCTTTAAAAAACTTGGGACTTATTTAGACAAATTTTAATTACATCAAAACCACTCTGAGTTCTTCCATAATATAAAATTGTATGTGTTTATAACGAAACCGTGTTTTAATAATAACTTGAGCTGCTACTGCCATCTAGTCCATTTTTTTTTAGTTTTTACTACAACTGACAATCAGTCGGTCAGTACTTTTACAAAGGAAATGTTATATATTACACACCTCCATGTTCAATCATCATAATGACTGGAAGTACAAGTGTTACCTGACTCCATTACCTTATATTTTACAAGAAATTATAGAAAATATTAATTGTATAGCCAGCAAAGCTTGCTGGCATTCGTCAGGGGTAAAATAACTGTCAATGAATTATATTTCTAGAATTCTGTAGTATATTCGTTCGTTGAAAGTGATTTCCCTATAAAATATAATTATGTTGTTGAACCATATTTAACATAATAAAGAACTGAAAACAACAATAATCGATGAGTTTACAGTTATAGTGTTTGTAATAAGTTATTCCCGTCCACCCGATCTATAAAAGGTTCTACTAACGGCTGAATAACGTCAAGATATGCAAAAGTTTCATACAATAAATCTGCTAAATTTCAGCTTAATGCCACGCAAGCGAGTGGCTTAAAGATCAATTACATTTTTTTACCTGAAAAAGATGCACATTGACGTATCTCTATAGTAGGTATCATTCTGATATCTAAATTAAGCTATCGTTAGTTAAGTACTTCCTATGAAAATGTAGACGTTGGATTGTTTTATATATTGTATATATATATAACTGTTGCCAATTCAAAACTTCTAATTGTACAAACACTATAGCAACTCTAGCATGTAATATTACAAAATATGTAACATGTTCTGAGAGACCTTGAAGAGAGAGAAGAAAAAACGGTTTCATCAATTTTAAAATAATATAAGAGAGAATTAAATTGTTTTGTTGCTTGACGAAATTCTTAATTTCTATAGAACTACAATAAGTTATTTTATTCACTCAATCTAAATGTAAATAACATAAAGTGCCAGAGGCAATGATTGTCTATGGCTATGACCCTGAAAAACTATTCGAGGACTGGGACTGGGAATTGAAAATATTTTTCGTTATCTGTGGAGAAATAAACCCGACGTAAATTTTGTATGTTCACTTCAAGGGTTTCATGTTTTATAATTATTTCTTGGTTAAACAATTAAATTCTTTTAAATATGTGTTAGTAACCGTGTAAAACGCCCGTAGGTAACCGTGAATTATACGTTTGAGTGGGGTGTTTTTTATGTTACGATATGACAGCAAAACAGGTTGAATTTTTTATTGTGTCTGAAATAATTCAGTGTTGTTACTGGTTTACCGATACTCTAATTAAGTTTCGAGTTGAATTTGTTCCGTAAATTCACTTGTACAGAATTCACGTGTAATTTACAAAAATGGATGAGCGAAGAGTAGCTGATTATTTCGTTGTAGCTGGTTTACCAGAGGAGCCAGAGTCATTAGACGATTCTGATTCTGGACATTTAAAAGGATACAGTACAAAACCACCGATTACCGATATAGGTAAGTACTTTCGTTTTCTGTACTTGATAAATAGGAAAAGTTTGAAGACAATTACCACTTGACTTGCAGCGGTGTAGTGGCAAAGCAACTGTGTTAAATCTTAAAGTTATCCCTTAATTTTAATATAAAACTACTTCATAATTCATATTACCGTCAATCTTTAAATACTTTTATAAGAAAACATTTTGTTTCTTCCATTCTATGTCAAAAAGAATAAGTAATTATGGCTGTAACACTACACCCAGCATGTTTGAACAAAGTTTGAAAAATAAAACTTGTGGGCAATTGAAAGATAAGCTATTTTTATATTAAAATAGTCACTAATTAGTAATTAGGCCACTTGATGTTAAGTGGTCACTGCATCAAACATCCACATCCAACTACAAATAAGACAAGTACCACCATTAACCCAATATTGTCCCACTACTGGGGACATGCCTCCTGGCCAAGTGCAGGTTGGTGGATAAGACCTTGTCTTACAATACATTTCAGATAGTACAAGTATTATCTGAAATTGTATACTATTTCTGAGGAGAAATTCCTCGTATTCAGTAGTCTTATTGACAGTGTGAGCTCTGCTGCTTTACAGCAGAATTAGATGCAGTGTTGGTGCTGCCATAAGTCTTCAATATAAGGCTCTACCTTCACCCACAACTGTTAGTACGACCTTAGGTTGTAGCTACAACCTGTTTCACATCTTATTGCCAGGCACATGTATCCTGTTGAGTTCTACTTTATAATAATGCTGCTGTCTAACAGTCTTGTCTAAGGTTTCTCTACATTTCTAAAGTACTTTACACTATTTTTATTTAGTTTTGAATCAAGTATATTTCAGTATGTTGACTAGCAACTGTATTGTCATATGGATTTACTGTGCCATACAATTTGTAAACAAAAGGAAGCAAATAATTAACTTTACAAGGTGTGCTGTTTGTGATCTACCTAATTGATTCTCTAGGTCATATTTAGTCGTCAGTTTGAGATTGGCTTATGGTTAATGTATTCCACACCTAGTGTCTGTGCATATTAATATTGCATAGTCAATGTATGTAATGTTTTATTTACTTGCCTCATTATTGAAGTACAGTTCTTAATGATAATGTTTATTCTAATGAGGTTATCCTCTTTATTATTTAAAACTTAAAATTTTTGTTGACATGTGGAAGGGGTACTGTTTTTTGTTTTTTTGTTATGATGTACAAATATTGTCTTAGCAAAATATCTTACATTTATATATACTATTTTATAGTTTCACACAATGCAACTACCACAAATCCAACTTAGTTAAACAACAGGTTTCACTACTCTCATTGATGCAACATTGCTTAGCTTTGCCTCTCGTCTCATAGCCCACAATGCAAACCAAGTTCAGATTGGTGGAATTCATATTAATTGATTTTGAAAAAGAATGACAGAGACCTATCAATAATGCAGGTTTCATGACCACACCACAGGTTTTTTGTTACCAAAAAGCTAATTATTATTAGTTTATAAGACACATGATTGAAAAATCAGAGGTTCATGCTGGAATGTGAACCTGGACCCACTAGAGTGGTAGGTCGATTTCAAATTCAAACCACTAAGCTATCACTGCTATCATAGTACAGTAGACACTTATATCTATTTATACTATAGCAAGCTGTTCTTATGAAGCTAGCATATTATTATCATTCCAAATATGATACAAAACTTCAAATTGCTTAACTTTCAGCCTGAGCAATTTATTGTCAGACTAATTTGATTATCAGACAGTGGGCAACAAATTGTATTTCGGTTTAAAGGGTGTAGTTAGGTAGAAAACACAGGACAGAAGGCATTCCAACTTAGTCCTCTGGAGTAGCAACACATCCACATACAACCTCACAGATAGGACTTCTGTCCTAGATGAAGTGTGACATGGATGTTCATGCAGTGACCGCTTAACATCAGGTGGCCTGCATGCTTGTTTGCTATTGAGTATAAAAAAAACCTGTATGTGATTTTGATGAAAAATAAGATTCAAACAGTACAAACATAGTCATCCATATTGCAAGTAGGTTTTATATACTTTTTGTTATATTTAACAAAACTCCATGCAATTTTAATCAATAATGTTTAAAGTTTTTCACCACTGTTTTTCAATTTACAATCAGGGTTGTTTAGAAACGCATTTGTAAAAAGTGCAAGAGTAATGAGTTATAGATAATTTATTAGCACTAAAAATTTATCAGATCAGTTGAAAAGTCTAAAAGTAATTTCTATTAATGTATCTTGCAAGGTCTAGAATCCTCACAGCTTGCTACTACTATTATTAGTAGTATTAATTAAGACACTCATTGCAGGCTATTAAAACCAAAATATCATATTTCAGGAATCAATCATGGAATAATATTACAGACTGTGGTTAGGCATCAAATTACAATGTTTGCCTGAGGTATAACCTTCCTATATTAAGGATGGGAAAATGATTATATGGGAAGGATAAAAATTCTGGAAATATAAATGAAACTTAATTTTTTATTTCATTTCATTCAACATCAAGTTTGTTGCTGTCTGTTTTATGGCTAGTTACACTGATATTAAGAAACTTTGTATACAATTTTTTGTAACTAATCACCATATGGACGCCCAAGGGAAACCTACTCCGGTATCTCTAAAGAAACGCAGCAGTGACTATGCTGTGCTCTTCCTCTGAGCAAGTAGCTCCCAGACTATATGCTCGCGATGGCACTATAAAACAATGTATTGTTAGTGTTTCAATGTATTAGCAATATATGATTCCAAATGCAAAAATGTTTATTGTTATTCAGTTCAAAAATATACTTTATCTAATTATAACATTGTAACTGAGAAAGGGTAACTGCAGTTAGCAAATAAAGATATATAAAAATGTTTGCAATTGTCCATTCCACAGCTATGTTGACTTTTATATAAACCTTATCTCAATTCAAAGTCCATTTAAACTTTGTCCTCAGTTTTAAGCCTAATCTGAAGACTTGTTTTTAATCAATAAGTACTCAAGGAATCTGTCATAAGTATTGCTTACATATCAACGGATCACACAAAGCAGTGTATTGATCAAGTACTTGGCTGGCTTACTTGGATATTAGGGCATTGCATTGAATTTATAGAATCATTTGGATGCAATATCCTTGTAGTAATCATTTTGTAATCCGTATATCACAGAGGCTGGCATTAATCAAGAGCGGCTAGGCCTTGCGTGACATCGGCATGGCTATAGATATCGGTGATGCGATGCGTCATGCGGAAGTTAGGTCCTCAGTTGCTTTTTTTACATATGTTAGCAAACAAGCATGCATGCCACCTCATATTAAGTGTTCACTGCAGCCCATGGACATCCACATCAAACCTCAACTGGGACGAAAGTCCTATCTGAGGTCGTATGTGGATGCGTTGCTATTCACGAGGACTAAGTTGGATTGCCTCTTGTCCAGTGTATTCTGCCTAACCAGACCCTTCAAACCGAAAAACAGCAGTTCTCACACTGCTGCTTTACGGAAATAGGTGCAGTGGTGGTGCCGCCGCAGGCGGACCTTCGACATAAGACTACCACCATGAAACCCTAATTTACCCTAATTAATTTTTGGGCCGTCAGACTCTTTTTGGGCTTTTCTGTTCCATTCATATCATAACTCTAAATTTTGCTCGTAATATTGACATGATTTTTTGCGAAAGCCCTTCAAGCGCATGTCAAGCGTAAGTTCATAAGCGCAGACCTTGCGTCGAAGCGTAACTTAATAAGCGAAACTAGTCCGAGCCCTGTAAGTAGGACGGCCAGCTCATTGAGAGAAACTTGTCAATGGTAATGATTCACTTCCACTAATTAACTTTAGTTATGTAGTTCGAAAACTTGATATCTCTCTTAATGGTTACTCAAATGATTACAAGTGTAGTTATAGATTCTGCACTTAAAAAACTATCAGTAAAGGCGGATACACCTACGCTGTACTATTTTTAAAATGAAATTAAACCAGACTTCAAAAGTAAAAAGGAAATCTTATTTACGGGTTCTGTGCCAATCTATAATATCCGCAAATGCCTCAGTAACTTTGGCACGGACACGTTTCAAAACCAGTTTCAAATTATACCTTTCACGTTAACCAGTTTCAAATAATACCTTTCACGGTGACCAGTTTCAAATACCTTTCAAGTTAACCAGTTCAAACAGCGTTTCATTAACGTGAAATTTCTTCAGAATTTTCGGACTTACAGAAGAAATCGCATTTTTTCTGCTCTTACGTAGGTACCTACGTTTCTGTTCTTCGTCTTGTATCTCCGAGGTCTTTCGTCAGACGCCCAAGAATGTTTCATAAGACTGATCTGAATATATACCCTTTCAAACAAAAGTATTTTTTTTTAATCTCTCTGTAAACGCCGAAACTATGCTGTAAAATACGGTTAAAAAAATGTCTCGTATCGTATACCTCCCTCCTTTCTGCGTGTGTCAAAAGGTAACAATTTTTAAGTACCTACCTACATGTAAATTTGACAATCTAAAAATTTAAGGCTTTTTAAAAAGTACTAAAAAAAGCTACACTATTGGTATGATAAGAAAGTTCCAGATAAATAAACGTTATTTTAAAATTAACATTGGCTCTTTGGAGGTGTAAAAAGATCTACTCTTAAGTTAGCAACGCAATTCCAACATTGATATTTGAAATGTCTGACTGTATCTATCTACAATAGCTTGTTCATCCACAATGGTGAACGATGCCAAAAGCTAGAAAAAGTACACGATATGTATTTTAAGATGATCTACTTAACTAAATTCAGACTGTTCGTCAAATTTCTGTATTCTATTCTGTATCTGCTTTCTTTTCTTATTCTCTGTTGAAGTCTCATACTTATGCTACAGTGGAACAGAGAAAATTAACTTAATTTTCATACTTGCATATTTTTCCTTCCTTCCTTATTTTCTGAAGACTGGCTATACTGAGTCTTGCTATGCCTTTTTTGTCAGATTTGATATGAAATACCTTCGTGATAGAAAAGCAATTCACGTTTCGCTGAAAGAAGACCGGGGCCAGTAGTAGGACAAAAATGGGTTAATGATATGATGATACAAAAGACCGTGATTGACAATTGACCTCACTTTGATTCATGTTCAAACGATCTCGATAGTATTAATGAATGAACAGATAAGTTCATTGTCACTTAAAACTAAATTCTCAGGCCAATTAACGCGTCCATTCTGCTCAATTATTGTAATTATATCTCGTACTAGTTCGTAGGAAATAGTATCGCTAATAGGAGTCAATGTATTTTAAACTAGCTTGTGCTCGCGACTACGCTCGCATGGATTTAAAAAGAAAGGGAAAGGCGAATAAAGTATGTAATGAAAAATCTGGTAGAAATCCTTTTTTTCCCCGAGACGAAAATCTAAGTTGTTAGAAAAGCTTATGCGCTTAGTATAATTTGACCAAATTTTTTTTTGGGAATATAAAATTACGTTACAATTAATGTTTGGTACCTTCGAAATATTTTTAGTAGAAAAAAATATTTTATCCTCTAAATAAAATAAAAGTATAGAATAATTTAATATTTGTAAAAAAAATTGCGTTTAATGGTCAATGTCATTCATTCCGTCGCTGTAAAGTAACCAACATGTTTTGAGAATTTGTCAAATATTCTATTATAGAATGATGGCAATCAATCGGTTGCTGTAATTTATCGATACTTGCAAGAAATCAATTTCCGACTGAGTTGTTTAATTTTGTCTACCCTTACCCTTCAAACCCAGTGGACCTTCAGGGGTGGTGGGCAGGCGAGCCTTCGACACTAAAGCAATATAAGAATTTTATAAATTACTAGACTACCACCAAAAGCGTAAAAAATCTTAAAACTATGGGAGTACTAATGTTGTTGCCCGCATAACCTAGGCCTTTTTGTTAATTATGATAAGATCTCAAGGATCCTCATATTGTATGCCTGTCAACAATTTATGTACTTTAATAATGAACTACTTAATAGACGGCAACGTCTTTCTTAAGAGCAAGTCTGATTACGGACTAAAAGTGGATTGGTTTTTGCGTGATGCGCGGACAAAAGAGAAGGGCCATTTTTTTCGTTCGTAAATAACAGAAATTTCAATAAGTATGTCGAAAACCATTCATAAATACTATTAATTAATTCTACTAGGCCCTAGAGACCCGGAGATTGAAGTACAAAATAGGCTCAAATTTGTGTTTAGTTATTTTTGACTAACAAACTTAGTAAAGTTTGTTAGTTTATTGGAGACTGTCGCGATAAAGGTACATTTTTCAATTCCGATTAAACATGACTAAGGAACTACCTAGGGGTCGTCAAACTGTATCTCTAGTTTAACAGTACCGATATTGCTCAAACATATAGCAGTATATAAGTCTAACCATGTGCATTTGTAATTATGTTGCAATAATGTATTACACCCTGCCGGCAGCACACTTTCAAAGGAGTTGTGCCAAAAATAAAACTACTTAATTAAAATATACGTTAATTTCATATAACTTTAACTTAGATGGTGGTAGTCTTATGTCGAAGTCTCGCCTGCGGCGGCACCACCGCTACACCTATTTCTGCCGTAAAGCAGCAGGGTGAGAACTGCTGTGTTTGGGCTCGAAGGGTGTAGTTAGGCAGACGACACTGGACGGGAGGCATTCCATCGTAATCCTCGGGAGTAGCAACGCATCCACACACAACCTCACGTGTGGATGTCCATGGGCTACAGAGACCATTTAACATCAGGTGGCCTGCATGCTCGTTTGCTATTCTGTTGTTATGATAAAAAATAAAAAAATAATTTAAAAAAAAAAACATATCTATACAATAAGCTTAATAGTATATTTCCGAAATTCGACTATAGCTTATATCTGTATAATTATTGCTAATTATTTATAGAAATTAACCTAACCTAAATACCGATTTTGTTGGCTCTAACTTCAAACATGACAATGTTGCAAACGACCCCCATTTCACCCAGGATGATTAAAATTCATAAAATTATTTCCTACACACATGAGGACTATCTACAAAATTTCAAATGATATTATTACTACTGCTACTACTGCTTAATATTATTATTTATACCCTATTTTACTCATTTGTGGGATGAATATTCTGAACTGATGAAATACAGTGTACAAAAAACTGCGGAGATTAATTTTAAAAGTTGTGAAAATTTATAACGTATTAATTACTTTACGAACTGCAGTAACCACTTACAATTATGTTGCGTATGTTTTGTTGATAATGTATTAAAATTACACATATTTGGATGGTGGTAGAGTCTTACTTCGAAGGCTCGCAGTGGCGGCACCATCGCTGCACCTATTTCTGCCGTAAAACACTAGTGTGAGAACTGCTGTGTGTTTGAAAGGTGTGGTTAGGCAGAACACACTGATCTCCTGACCAACTTAGTTATCAGGAGTAGCAACGACCACGGATATCACTTCCGTCCTAGTAGAGGTTTGATGTGGATGCCCATAGCTCGCTATGCTCGTCTCCTGTTCAGTTAATATTAAAAAAAAAAAACTGTTTCAGGCGTAATCTTTCCCGGTCTCGATGAAACGGTGCCAAATGGATACGAACTCCTAGAATCGACCCCAACAGGCTTACCAGCTGATTTGAACCATGGCTCTATACGTTCGCCGCAATGCTTTCTGTGTATACGGCGGGGAAGAGATCGGCCACCACTCGTTGATATCGGTAAGTTATTTTCACCTTTAAGTTCAAATAGTAAAGAGTAAAGAACTAGATTTTAATCTTTTAGTCTTTGCTTAAGTCATTTTGCTTCCTAAAAACATTCTAGAAAGGGTAGAAACGCTTATAAAAGTTTGCTGCACGAGGTTCTTCAAACACCCTGCAGCAAAATGTTTTGCAACGCGGGTATTTCTTCTAGATCTTCTTAAAGATACCCAAAGTCCCGATAGCCAAATTAAGTTATGCGAGATTGGTTCCTACTATCTCTGGAAAACCATTACACTCGATAAGTATGCTTTAGATCAACTATAAGAATAATTTAAGCGTATAATTGTAGAGATGACAGTTACCAGTGCCTTACAATTCTCATAAAGATACTAAGGTGTTCAAATTCACGGTCCGTGGAAATCTTTTGTAATAATATAACCCGATATTTTGTAATGTCACCAAAGAAAAAATCAGGAGAGCCCGGAGAGACACCACAATGGCAGAAGTGTTCTTGTTATATTTTTGTCTCAATTGAATTTCACGCACGACTTGTTGCCGACGATATGATTGCGAACAGTGTGCCTACTCGCGTCGCGACGTTTCTGAAGACATCTTTTCTTTTCTTATTGAGGCACTTGTACGAAGCTCGTTCAGAATTATACGGGTTTTAGTTAAGCATGATACGTTTTTGCGATGTTTATCGGGAGCTTGGAAGGAAAACTAAATAGGATTCAGCTATGTAGAACCTATGTCGGTCAATGTGTACCTATATGCGCGGTAAAGTAGGTGTGCTGTTTTTTTTTCTGGCGAGAGGTATTGGCACTAGTCCTTAGGAGAAGCAACGCATACACATTCGACCTCAACTATAAGACTTCGGTTAAAACGAATATGACTAAAGTACGAGACTATTCTCATATCTACCGGTTCATAAAATATAATGAACTCTTTATAGAATAATTCTGTCTACCCACACTTGAGACATTTCCTGATTACGTTGATGACTTCTCTTGACCTTCGTGGAATAGCATTGTTTGTTTTCGAATATATTTTAATAGTTTAAGATTCCTCTGTGTTAGCTGTAAGTTTTTCAAGGATATGAAATAAAATAAAATAAAAATATTTTGTTATAGCTATCTTTCGGAAGTTTGCTCCCAAAAAGAGAGTTAGGGTTATTTGGTTTCTACATAATCTGACCATTTAAGTACACCTTTTTAATAATTGGTATACTGAATGCAGAATAAGGAACAGGCATGCTTGTCATATGTTACTGCAGGACATTATCATCTATCCTTTTTCTTCTCAGACGTTCATTCTTGACAGAGCGGCTATCATATCGGTTTCGTGGCATTGCCTTGCGTGCCTTTGTATCGATAGGTACACAATATTATAGAATTTTTCTATATATATGATGTAAATGTATACGCAGTATATCGTAAATTTAAGGATATAAAAAAATTACAATTTAGGAACTTAGATAAACGTTTCATTTAGGAAATACAAACAGCAACCAAAGCTGTTCTTGAAAAATTTCAAACAGACAATAAAATCAAATGGTATAGCCATTAATTACGCTTTTATTGAGAAATCTTGATAGAGCTTAGTCAGATAGGTTTTATATAACAGCCTCATGATGATGTTTCTGATGAGTGAGAAGCTGGAGACAATAGTTGTTAAAGTATGTTTACTTTATTCTGTTAAATGTTTAGGAAAACTGATGTAGACATACATTATCGAAGGAGCATTGTAATAATACTAGATTCATTAAACGTAAAGACAGTGCTACGACGTAGTGGGTACAAACTGCTACTACTACTATGACTACAACTCTCTTATTACTCACAAAAAGTACGTAGTATTATAAAATACATTACAATATAATAATCCAATACTTTAAAATAAATGACGCCTGACATTCGCCCCACACTAGGATTCCCCGGGTCGTGGGTGCCATGAACACACACTCAGAGTCGAACCCACGACGTCCGAATGGCGATCGGTGCTTTGACTTCTGCGCCATATAGACAGACCCACAGCTTAACTGAGATCGTTCATCTTTTTCTGAGGTAACGTTGCAGTATGGGAGATCCCTCTCATGTCAATTCTATCAAATTCGGTCAATCTATAAATTAAGTAGGTACCGTATTATGAAAATCTGCGTCATAGAGAACACGTCATCAATAACACCATCTGATCCGATTAGCGGTGGTTGATCGGATTTATTAAAAGTCTATAACTGCTTCTTTTTAAGTACGTTCTGCTCAGCAAAAACACTATGCCAATCAATATATATATTATAGTGTATTGTCTAAATCGATATCGCCAAAGCAATATCGACAATCGAATCATATTTCAGTATTTTATGGTAATTTGCGTCTATTAAATTAAGTTAATTCACATTTTATTTTTCAGGGGTCATGTACGACGGTAGAGAACGGCTAATGGCTGACGCGGAGATGGTCTTAGAATCAGTAGGTGGCAAAATTGCCAACGTCAACAACTCTACAGCTAAAACCTTCATCACGTACAGACGAGCGCATATTGGTGCGCCGTGTAACGCGTTGGTCGTCGTGGACATATGCGTCATAGTGACCAGTAGAGGAGAGACCCCACCACACGCCTTCTGCATGATAGCTAAGAATCTTAATAAAGGTGAGTACGACGGGATTTAGGTGCCGTAGAAGGGTTCTTGTTCCTTCAACAGCCTCATTGAAGAAGCGTAGAACTTAGGGGTCTATTTTGTACACACGAATTTCGTAGTGTCGCCCTAAGAGCCGACTCTGTTTAACATATAAGTACGAGTTCTACAAATAATTTACGATATTAGCCATTTGGAAAAAAATCATACCAAAACGCCGAGTACTAATGTATCCAGAAGGAAATCACAGTAGAGGTTAATAAAAAGTTTCGAGGAACTTTCAGAAGGATCCGAAACTTCGGTTATGAATGTAATAAGTAAACCTGATATAGATAATCTGCAACGAGTAGTGGTCATTTTTGTTCTGGAGCATTCGTGCTACTCCAGCACGGCTAATTTAGATACAAACTATCTCCACCTCAAACAAGCCAATGTCTGAGCTATTCGACATACGATAATTTTCAATACAATTAAATTTTCTTCCCATACAAAACAGTTAAAGCGTCAGAATCGTAGAACAATAATGTCACCTTATGCTATTAGTCCGTTTATATCATCAATTTTTGAATTTATTACTGAAAAATATTTTAAAAATATAATGCAATTCATACCTGTACTTTCAATATTACATATTGCTTGGTACTATTCTAAACGAGAATTTTACAGTACATCAGCCATTTGAGATACTGAGATTTTTCAACTTATATAGTTCGAGTTCAATAACTTGGACAAAGAGTAAGTTATTTTAAATTGCAGGGTTAATGGGCAGCGACGTGTTTCTCTGCTACAAAAAGTCAATGAACCGTCCACCGCTGATAGCTTACAAACCAGAAGTACTTTTTAGGTAAGTGAAGTTAAATTTGAAGTAACAGCTATTCTCACAGTAATTTTTTTTACGTAAAAGCTATTGTAACAATAATTTCTTTAGTTGCACTTGAAGTAAAAGCTATTCTCACACTAATCTAAAGTGAGAACTGAATTAAGGTAATCTAGGTAAACGGGATATATCATAGGCTGCATCATCGCTTTCCATTTCAGAAGATTTCAGCCACAACTTGCTTTAACTTGCTTGCTTGCAACTAGACTTGCTTTGACGAAAGAAAACTTCGTTTGCGAACTTCACATGTCATTGTCTTCCGTGGTTTCGTGTAACCGTATTAAGCTGGCTGGACGAATTATAGCCTAACTCCTTTTACCACTGAGAGGTGCGGGTACCCCGTGCCCAGCAGTGGGACAATATTGGATTAATAATGAAAAGAGCAATTTTACTAACAATTTTTTTAATTAAAGTTACTTTTTAAAAGTAAGACACTTTCATTGTTTAACACAAAGCCAAGCATTATTACAATATGTGTTTGTACCATGTTACGGACGGTCCTCCCTTAGCGGTGATCGCCGCTTTTGGTATAAAAATGTATATAATTTTGAAGAAGGAAGAAATGTTAGCAAATTACATATCCGATCGGGGATAAGATAGCGTGTCGATGAGTTTTGATTTCATTGCGTATTTTTACGTGGAAAGATATCCATTGATAAAAACATTGCATAACGTTGTCTTATCTGACAAAAATGTGTGTCACGAGCATAATGAACAATGATGTCATTGGCAATTCTTTAAATATAACTGCTATAAAAGGCCTATAGTGAGACACTGCTATAAAAATGCTATCTTCTTCTTGTGTGTTTGTTTTAGAAATAACTTATAAACAAAATATTTATTAATAAATATGTTTTGACTAATTCTCGTGATTTGGCCATGACCTTTTATATCAAAGTGAAACTTGATAATAGAATTGTACACAAACTGAAAAAAATTGCTACAATAGAGGTTTATGTTGACATGTTTTTGATGGTTTAACAAGAGATTGTGTGATGAGCTCAGGCTCAGAATCTTAATACCCGAAATTTTCAACGGTTGAAAAATGCCCACAGCCAAATTATTCAATCCCTTAAATATAATAAACAGTATCAAAACGTCTCCGTTATTTTAGGTATTTAGTTTTGTAACTGTTGGATATATTAGGAATTGAGTAACATTCCTGAAGATCTCAGAAATCCTACCAACTAAATTACGTTTAAAAAATGAAAAAACATGCTTCTATATGAACTAATAAAATGTATTTTTCAATCTGAAGCAACTATAATATAAAAAAGTG
>DWKW01000383.1:0-17425 GCA_018250115.1 Doberes anticus | reverse complement strand
ATATAGGCCATAGTCCACCACGCGTCCAAGTGCGGATTGGCAGCCTTCACATGCCTTTGAGAAGGTTATGGAGAACTATCAGGCATGCAGGTTTCCTCACGATTTTTTCCTTCACCGTTAAAGCAAATGATAATTAATAATACGCACATAATTTCGAAAACTATAAGAAGAAATTTCGAGAAATAGAGGTGCGTGCCGGGATTTGAACCTCGGTCTAACGTAGCGGGCTCAAGATGCTTAACCACTAGGCTATCACTTCCTTTCATAATAATTCCTATATAACTCATTTCAGTATTTCTTACCTTTTCATCAAGATGTACATTTAAAAACATCCAGTTAAATAAACATTCTAAATACATAAGGGTATTTAGAATGCAAATAATTTTAGTATTATGTCAGTAGTTACTTATCATGCTCAATTAACATACAGTTTGACTCACATCTAGCTTCATTTCTCGGTATGTCCATAATCACAATTTTGGGGTCACCGAGATAATCAACATGTGTTTAATTAAATAAAGTATCTCCTTATAAAGTTGGTAGCAATTTAGCGGCCCAAGTTCGTCCCAGACTTGTACAAAATCCAATTATATTAAAGGCTGCATTTCATACACATTTGATTCATAAATGGACCCTGCGAACATTGGACTTAAATTCCTAATGTCTTAATTACTAATAAATGAGCTTATTTGAATTTTTCTTGGAGATTTTTATGAAACGTAATTATTAAATGCCCGTTACATTTTTACTCGTAGCGCAGTCAAGTTTTCATAATTCGAATTCATTGTATACCTATAGCGCTTCTATATTCAAATTATCAAGAGACAATGCAATATATTACATCACCTTGACTGCCTTAATTCGCGTCAGATTGTTCTTAAATTTTTTCTTCATTAAAATGAATTCCCAGAAATAGTAAATTTTCGTACACATTTACAGAACAACTGCAAACAATTTAATGACCTTTGTCGACCACGTACCTACATTTATTTGTACATATAACGCTATGCAGCATATTTTTTACTAGGCCTGTTATCAATATAAGGATTAAACGTTTGATTAACGTCGGTTAAGACACGAGGTACAAATTCAATATCTTTGTCATATAATAAAAATTAAATTAAGAAAATAATAAGGAAAAGTGGCTATATAGCATCCCTTCTTTCTTCTCATACCTAATATTCGTTTAGTTTTTTATGACTCTAGGTCATTCGTTCTAATCTTTTCAAGAATAGACACAAATTAATGTATGTATGTTGAAGCCATATTTTGCCGAAACGCGTTTAAAGTATTTGTAAATGCAGTACAAACATAAATGGTAAACTCGTGCGACGTGGCCCAGACATATATTATTCCACATCGCTGGCTTGTAAGTTCTTCTATGGCAGTACTAAATATTTATAGTCTAAAGACTCAATCCTGCTTTACTTACATGTACAAACATGTAGAAAGTTGAAATCAGTAGGTATACTTATTAATTTGCGCATCTAAAGAAAGTGACGTATTAACAATTATGGTATATATACCTACTACATATATTATTTTCTTCATTTTTACAATTGAAAATCCAAAATTGTAATCCAAAAATGGTTAGATTTTTGTAGACTTCAGTATGAAATAATTTTTAGAACGGTAGCAAATTTCAGTTTTCTTTTTATTTTTTACCCATGGATACATTTTATAATGACAAAACGCATAAAAAAAATTCAAGAGTATTTGTGAAATAGTTTCTATCTAGCACTGCTATCGGGATTATTTTTCATTAAATAGAGTTAAAGAGGCCTTTACCCAAAATATAGTTAAATATAGTTTTATGACTATATCATAATATATCGGTACGATATACTCCTGCATGCAAGAAACAATAAATAACTATGAACTTTTCTTATATTTCTCGCTATATCGCTTTCTTTCTTATATTTTTCTTATTTCTTACATTTCTCGCTATTCTTTTATCATTTTTATCTCGGACTGCAAACTCATAGTAGGTACCCAGCGTTATGATTTATTTTTTATGTTAATAGAATGGCAAACGAGCATGCAGGCCACCTGATGTTAAGTTGTCACTGTAGCCTATGGACGTCCACATCAAACCTCGACTAGGACGAAAATTATATCCGAGGTCGTATGTGGATGCGTTGCTACTCATGAGGACTAAGATGGAATGCCTCTTGTCCGGTGTCTTCTGCCTGCCCTTGGAACCGAAAGACAGCAGTTCTCACACTGCTGCTTTACGGCAGAAACAATAAGACTCTACCACCATCAATAATTTATTGATTGATTTATGATTGATAATATTTTTTCACCATTATGTTTAATGCGTTATATGCCTAGCTATAAATATAAATAAAAGCAGATATGTAAGGACATATCCCTGCCAAGTGGGTCTAACAGACGCAGTGGGCGGAGATTACGCGCAGATTATCTGGGATATAATAGAATGCACAGATGTTTGTGTGATAAATATGCTGTACCCTAGAGACATGGTTTTGCTCCTTGCTTTATTCAATTTTATAGCCACATATTTTTTTTACACATTAGGTACGTAACTCATTTTATATTGTTATTTTTATTGTTTTCTTTTGAAAGTAATTTAGATGTGGTCTTTTGAATATATGTATAAACATAGTATACTTCTGAAACAACTGTTAATAGTCTGCATTTAATCATGGCAAGAGATTAAGATTAGTTAATTATTTATATTCTTAATGCTTAATTATTATAATTTCCACAGGATTAAGGCTCCTCTTGTAATTTTTATGTAATCATCAACAACACATTACTGTATCATTGTATGTACTATTACGTAACATACTCGTATATTTCAGTTCCAATTGAAAAATACCGAGAATAGCAATAACAAACTGTACATTTTTTGTCAAAAATTTTAAACCAACATCAACATACAAGCTGTGCCAAGAACCTTCTCGAAAGGCACCTCATGACAGGTTCCTTATCTGGATATAAATCTGTATCATGAAGCGAACAACATGGCCCAAAAGTATTAAGCTAACTCCCGTAGCAAGCATTTGTCTTGTCAATATTGATACTCCTCGTTCACGAGGTCTATAGCTAGCTATATCTATGTTTATACTATGTAAAAGCTTCCTTATATATTTATCTTAGGATCGCCATCCCACTTCATCCCACATTACTGTCCCACTATAGGAACGGGTCGCATCTCAAAGTTGGAAGGTTTAGGTCATCGTCCACAACCACATAGTATTTCGTTGTTCTTTTAAAATCTATAATTCGAAAGATTTCCCGTCATTATTTTTGGAGTTATGTAAATAAAATGCGTCTACTTAACATTTATTGGGGCTTCTTTAGTAAATAAAATTGCTGTAATATAAAGTCTTAGTTCTAAATACTCCAACTCAGTTACTCGCATTACCTAATGTAGATTTACGTTATTGAAGCAGACGGGAGTCTGTGTTCGCGTACTCGTCGATATCCCAGCACCTAGTGCGCATGTGCGGAAACCTACCGGGGCTCTGAAATTCTGATTCCTCCCTTTATGAATGTTAATGTGCGATATCAAAAAAGGTCTGGCCTTTCGCCTCCTCTTTATATCAGCCGATGTAAGAACGTAATCGTCCATTATACGTTGTCGTCAAAATTGCTTTTTAACTACCTTACGTTTATCGAGAGTCTATTACTGTAGGTGTACTTACGATATCAAATAATTATTATATTCTTTTAGAGATATAAATATTTTTATCTACGTACCTAACCACTGAACGTATCTAACTACTGAAAGTATCTAACAGTGATGCAAAAGGGATAAGAACTAAGAAGTGAAAAAAAAATATAAATGTGTATAGATTTTTGATAACACTTAATCATTTAGTTTATACTTATTATCTTTATAATATTCCTCACCAATAAGTATCTTGAGTACGTTTTTATGTTAAAAATAAACAATTATAAATAACATTTCTATATCTTACCTTTATTTAATACACAGGAACTGTCTTCTTTGACGTATAATTATTGACTTCATTATATATTTAGGACTATATACGTAAATTCAGTACGGTTATTTTTCATAAACGCAAAATGGAATAAACACATTAACATTTATTGAAGTAGGGAAGAACTGCACCAATTCACAGTGGATTCTTAGAAAATCATTGATTTCTCCGGCTACCTGTTATCGGTATTTGGGTACTAATTTTAACCTTCCAACAGCTCTGCATTCCATGCCCTCGCACCCTAAAAGTAAACAACATCGAGCAACATTTTAAAGGATCTTAATAAGCTTGAGTGGGGAGAACCAGGGAGATCTGTAGGGGAAATTTTATTTTTAAAAGGAAATCGTTCTTTCACATAGATGTAGGTTGTATGCTCCGATACAAATTCAGCTATTTGAAAAAAAAATAGGTAGGTAGGTAAAATATCTACGTACACAAAAAAAAGGATTTTAAAGAAGTGGTAATATATTAGAGAATATATATAAAAAAAAACTTACATTGAAAATCACAGAAACAAATAATTTTTAAGAAAGTGTTCTTTACGTAAGCGTATAGAAACCGACTTCTCGTTTTATAAAGAAAATTGGTTAAAGTTAGAATTAAAATTATTTTTGGTGGTATTTATTAATTCTACTGAGTACGTAACGCCTTGTAGGTACCTACAATGATGAGTTCTTGAGCCTGTCGTCTTTGGCTCTAAGATTAAAAGCCTTTCGATTTATTCGTTTTTTTTCCTAGTACCAGGGCGAAAAACAGGTTTACCTCAAATAAAAAATTGACAGAATATTAACTAAAAGTTTCCGTCGATCCCTCCGATAAAAGTTTAAAACCTTCGTGGGAGGGAAATTGCGTGACAAAGTTGTATGAAAATTAATGCATTTTATTACCCAGCTGAGTTATTTTCATAGTCATTAAACTTCCAAAGTTCATAAACAGCCCCGTAAATAAATAATATGTTCTCGGTTTCGGCGATCGCGTGTTTCCATTACGTTGCGTCTTCTAGACAATTCACTTTTAACGGTCTCAGGTTGTTCGAAAGTAATATTTAAACCAGCAATTCTGTCATTAATAGATAATATTTTATACTCAATAAAGTCACCTGTCATTAAACGTTATCAATCCGTATCATGTAATATCAAGATAAATCAAATTGAACATCAACCGCAAGTTTATACCTAAAGATAAAATAAATTTCCATACCTCATCGGTGAATAAATTATAATTGTATTACAATTGTATGCAGCATTGTTACATCGAGCTTTAGATATTTTGATTTAATATAGGATATCATATTATATAACATGACACAAAATTTATAAAATGATATCACGTTTTTGATTAGCATGAATAATGACCAATGAATTCGTGAAATGAACTTACTTATGAAGTGTTTGCTCCTAAATCTTAAAGGTAAGACTGTAATCTGTTTCAAGGAATTTCGGATAAAATATGTATAATTCTCGAAGAAAACACGTCGTAATATTTCATTGCGCGATAATCCGAGTTATCTTCTCTAAATAAAGTTTTATCAGCGCTACCTGTTTAACGGATGACAAACAAATGGCGACTTAATCTACGTTGATACGATATTATAAAGTGCACGCAAACACTTGATACGGCAGCTTCCGTTGCCTTAATCTTTTATCTTTTAGATATCTTATTATAAAGCAAATTTAAGGACTAATGGGGTTAAATTCATAATTGGTTATCTTAAACGTTCTACATTGAGTATTGTTTAAACCCATATAAACCCGGTACATTTCAGTCAAATAATATTACCTATTAGGTAGGTAGGTCCGAACGCTTTTGTTCGTCCCAAAATACAAGTCTTAGGAATAAAAAGCATCGAGCTCTATTAAAATAAACTAACAGTACAACTAGGTATATAATTAGACTAAAAAAGTAGATCCAATGTGGTACTAAATTAAATATGACGCAGAAGTAGAGTTTGGTAAAAATATGAACTTTAATAAAATGGCAGGAAGCAATAATAAATCCTGAGTCAGTGACCCCATGACTTGAATATGTTTTATTCCGTTATGAGAAACGCGTTTTGTTAGCATAAAAATAACTCCACAAAACTATCATTCGACTAGACTCATAATAATTGCGATTAGTCATACAACCATTAACGTGGTTATAGGTACCAATGAGTATGAATTGGATGATGCTTTGTGTTCATCAACGATTGATATCGAATGTTTATAGTACAAATACACTTATGGAAAATATTACTATTCAAAGGTAATAAAATAGAAAGTAACAGCCAAAATTTTAGACTCAGTAAAATAGAAATGAAAGTTTTAACGTTCATTGAATCCTTAAGTTGTCGAGAGGGTTTCATAGCAATGTGGCAAAAATGTCGTTCAATTTATGCCCAAATTTTAGTCCCGACTGGACCCTTTTTGTTACCATCTGCGCGCCGCGCCGATCCGAAAGTCCAGACAGCTCCACCCTAAAAACCGTTTAGATGAGATTCCTATCCTTTCCCTCCCCTGTCAGGTCCCGTATCGTTATCTCTGTCTAAACGCTGGAGCGGCCAGGACCTGTCGCCCGTCTCGTTTTTGCACACGCGCTCAGATTGTTCCATCCTTTCTGACTCGTAGTAATTCGTGTATTTCCGCTTCCCACACGAATGGCAGCCATGTTTGGCGGGACTGTCAAGTCAACGCCAGTTTGGCGCGGCGAGATGGAGCAGGATGAACAAGGTCGGTTTCCATCAGTGGAAGCTTCCAACATTCATAAATTAATAGATATAGATAGTGCTGTTATCCGGTCACAAGCTATTTTAAATAAATATTTATGATATGTGTGAAAATATTTCAGATGGCATCATGAAATTTCTTCACGGAGTGCACTGACAAACGAAGGACGTACAGCAATGGTAAGTACCTAATACGTTATCGATTAATTACTTATTCATATATTGTGAGAAACTTAAATTTAAAAACAACTCTTTGAATATCCACATAGTGTACACATTCAAGACAGAAAGGCATAGAAATGACTTTAATAGTATTGTAAATAAGAAAAAATTACGGATTTTCAAATTCGAGGATCGAAATCGTACCTTTGCGGTGATTTAAAATCGTCTGTTATACTATTTAATAATGATAATTACAAATAATTGAATGATCATTCATCAATCATTGATGAATAATTCTAATGGTTAATATTATAAATACCTATGGGATTTCTGAGGATGGTTGGTTATTACTCAATCACTCAAAAAAATATTAACGGATTTTTAGGATATTTACTATAATCAATATGGGGATAAAGAAGATTACCGCAGTTAGTACTATAATTACGGAAGATAAATTTAAATACATAGTTCTTTTCTATTAATTTCTCATGTGCAGCGGTCAGATCGCGGACGGAACTTTGGTAATTAATAAATAGGAGCGGTGGTTAATATGTAATTTCGAAATAATTCTTAGTAACTACTTTCAGCTTAAAAAAAATCTGTGCTCCGACTCAAGTGCTTAAACGGCAACATTTCTTATTAGTGTAAATAGTTTGAAGTTGCTAACAGATGCCAACGTCAGTTGATTGATAGATTTTTCATTCGGTCTAAAAATAGCCGTTTTATTACATTGACTGAGTTTTAGGTACCTCAAATGGGAGGTAGGATGACATTGCACAGAACGAATTTCCTAAAATAAATCCTGATCCAACGTACTATTTGAGAATTTGTAACTTACACAAAGACATTTTAAGTATACAAATGGGCACCATGAAGAGCATAAAAGGCGTGGAAGATATAGACAAAGCCAGCTATGTGCAGTGCATTACCCTGTTTAACAAAGCAGCCCTGATAATTGTTCGGAATTAACTTTCTAGGTCGGTGCTTTTAGCAGTCCGACTTTCGGCTTGTCGATGATTCTTTTGTAAGCGTTACTCATCGTGTTAATAATTATTACTTCCTTTCGGTAAGAACGAATCGTGGCTATTTCTTTAACAACCAAACTGTTAGCTTAATACTAAAATACGGTACCATTTGGTATAACATCAGGAGGTTAGTAGATATGTAGATGTTTTTTGAACTACTTTTTAAAATTCCTAGTCCTTCGTAAAAAGTAAAATTTAAGGTTATTTTTTCTAACCATTGTCAGTTATAATGTGGAAAATATAATATTACCAAAGTTAATTAAAATGTAGGCCTATTTAAATCATTTATCATAAAAAGTATTAAGATAAATACGATCAGAAATCTTTAAAATATAATAACGGAATATTGACGATTCAGAGGCAAGACTACATTTTTCACTTGAAAATATTACACAAATGTAAAAAGATTTTAATATTTTACAAATAACAACAAATTAAATATATTAGCTCGACGTATTGTATATTAACTAATCTTGCACAAAAATAACAAGTTCTGTTTGACTTCAACGATTATAATAATTTTATAATTCTAATTTGAATGCTACCAATAGCTTTGTTCGTCACCGTTCACAGCTGTGCAACTGTTGTAGATGATCTAACTGATTCCATTGTCTCGTACTTGTTCAATAGTAGAAATGCAAATGACTGCTACATAGATACTCATAGCCAATCGTGAGCACTTGTATAAGTATGGAGCAGTAGCATCAATGACCCTAGTTCATGGTTTTAATCACGTTGTTTTGTAGCCTTCGTTTCCAAGGGCACCTTGAAACTTATTAATTTCAGATTTTCCGCCTTTTAAGATTATTTTATATAACTTGAAATTTATCGAGAGGAATTATAGGCAGAAGTTTGTTACAATTATTAGGTATAGACAGAATTATTTGAAAGGTCAAGTAACTAGGTACACGCAACTTGAATCATTTTCACACTTTAATTAAATTTTATTCAAACACTCTTATTCTTGCAGTTAAATATTGGATATATTTTAACGAACACACGTTGATTAAATTAAGGTTTTTCAAATTATCGAGGCCTGTAAATGTATGTAACATTACGAAAATCGCCCATTAGTTCATTAGCTTCATTAGACTTGGTGTTCCAGTTAAAATTATAGGAACAGTTTGTAAAATCGTATTCCGCTCGTGGCTGGCACATTCATATCATCCCGTGTAAACAGCGGCAATTATGCAGAGCGAACTAACAAAACGTGTAAATGGGCCAATTACCGCTGCTATGTAGGCTGCCGTACAATTAGTGGCTTGCTAATAGTTTTCATCACCAATAGTTTCATGTTGGACGCAACGTGGAGGCTCATCAGACAGAGATCGACTCTCGCTGTGATCACTTCAGTTTTCGGTTGTGATATATAAACTTTTTAAAAATAATAATAGTTTACTTCTATCTGCTCTGTTACAATTTTTGTTTTGTTTTTGATAACAACTTTTTAGGACACATTAGCATCTTACCGTAAGTAGGCTTAAGGAATTGTTAACTTGGAATATTATTTGAATTCCTTATTTTATCCGATATTTCTTTGTTTCTACCTACATATTAGGTAAGTACATAAATGATTTTGTGCCCCTCATTCTTCATTATGACTTTAATTTTTTTCGAAGGAAAATAGCCAAGCTAATTGTCCGTGAAGCTAAATTATTTGCCAAAAGTAGGTCGACTTTGCAAGCTTCGAGGGTAAAAATGTGCCGAAAATTACCTTACATTTCACAGCTTTGGTTAATTTACGGTAATAACACCGACCACTCTGGGAAGAATTTTGATTATTTTCTGCAGTAGCATAATGTATTGTTTGTTTGACAGGCTATGAATTAATATTATGAGATGGTAAAAATTTTCATATTTATCCTACTAAATCATCAATCGATATGTTGACCATCATTAGAAATTTAACAATAGTAAGTTTTCGTAACATTTAGAATTCGTAACATTTGATACATACAAGCTGTCATATTGTTATTTTCATATATGTAACAATATATTCCATTAGCGTAAAAATCAGTATGCTTACCACAGTAAATACCTGACTTTAGAAGGTATAGGTCGATAACTATAATAAAATGTCTGTGCTGACAATGAACGTAATCAAACGGCCTAGACTGAGTTTCCAACTAGTGGGCCGAGCGCTCAACATATTCTTCCAACAGCTGCTTGTTTAGCTAGTTACAAGAGAGCTACGTGTAAGTCTCGAGCTTTTACAATTAAACAGTTTGGCGAGGGGAGTCGGTAATAGGTTGACGAGAAGGGGAGGTCAGGTTAGAGTGGATGTTATAAAGTGGGGGTTCGAGCTATTCATTCGGGCCCCGGGCTGGGGGCGGGCTCATTGCCTGTGTCCGGAGTACGCATGCGCGTCCCCTGACCCAGTTGCAATCGCCTCCGCGCCGCCGAGCCGCGCCGGATGCCGGCCTCGTTGCCCCCAAGGTTGGTGTTGGCGAATCAACTGACGAATTCGCGACCCGCACAGACATAGTGACGCGTCGGGTTTTTCAATCGAGCCACCGCAAAAACTAGTTAGATTAGATTTTAACGAAGTTATTCATATGATCCATATCTAGACGCATCAAATCTATTTGAATAGTGTTAGATAACAATCGTAATTAAAGAATACATGATTCTGGTTGGAAACGTGATTATCGATCGCAGACGTTTAGCTGGAAGATGTCTCGGACGGTTGTAACGAATATTTTGAGTGACTTTATTTCGGTAATATTTTGTGTAATAATAATATGGTAAGTTCTATAAGCAAGGAAACTTAAACTAAATAAGGAACCGTGTTCTTCAATTATTTTTTTCAATAATGTTTATTGGTCATTGTGATGCAACGTATGCGAAATACTATATTATTACATTGGTGCCTAAGTACGCAACATGCTTTGTTGAATTTTGATTAGTACGCCCGTTCTAAAATGCATACCAGGACTGGTGATTTCCTTCCGTCTAACATGCACCAACTTCGTATCAAATTATAGGTACGTCGACAAAAAAATTCCACGCAACTTTCTTCTTACGTATCACTTTCCAACCTTGTGAGTTTGATACGTTCATGATTTAGCAATTATTTATCCGTATACAATGACGCTGTTCAAACAGTTCCGTCCTCTCTTGTCTCAAATGTTTATTTAACGCCCGGCCTATAGATAGCCTACTACAATTACTATGATCGATTACGTCGGTGACGCTACCGTGACTCTCGTTAAACGCTTTAATAAATTCGTTGTGCTCTTGACGATTGCGTACCGTGTAGTGACGTTTTATTCATCCATAAAATTCTGCCAAAACTTGACATTACTAAATTATGATAGATATACGTTTCGAAGATGCGTTTTGAATATGGCGTTCCTATAGTTTAGTAAATGACTTATGACTTGTTCATTTTTTCACTAGGTGTATTTTTATCATTTCAGGTGGCGTGGCTGTGCAAGCGTCTCCACTGACGTGACAACAGAGAAGTTTATCATGTTTTAAATCATTTTCATGGTTTTGTCTTTCCTCATATATGTACCTCTTGTTGCATCTACTGCTTCATTCCTATTAATTTAAATGTCTTGACACACCAGAATTGTTACTACTCTTTATCTAATGAAGTATGTTTCTATTGGGTATGTCCGGACCTATTATATTAATCCGATTTTTTTTTATTTTGCCCATAATTAACTTTCCTGAATTGTTCTTCTATTAAACATAAATTAATATCGAAATACACAAAATCAAAACCTAGAAGCATAATATCACTGGCAAAATTTTTGAATATTTTTGTAGGATAATATTTTGTAAAATTATGACACTAGAAGTTTGTAATACAAAAAGGATGTGGAAAAATAGGAATTTTGTGGTTAACAATATCTTGTTCATTTTTATTTAGTAAGGATGTAAATAGTTTAAGACTAGGCTTAGGTTCTTTACAGGCTTTGTGAAGAAAGAAGAGAAAACTTTGGTGCCATCGGCATCAAAATTAGTGCCCTACATCTACCCTGTAGATCCGAATTTGTTTGAAGTGAGGCGACAAATTCGGTTCTAGAGAGGTTTGTGTGGTGCATGCACTGCAACGACTTGAAGACACTATGATGAGCACTTTGAAGAAAATATTTTATTGAACAATTTGCCGTTAACACAAAATTGTTAAATTTTGTCCAAAAGACTTTTCCAATATTAAAATCTAAATAAGTTCACAATAGTAAAATTTGTAATTTGACGAAATTTTATGGAATTGAATATTTTTGAACGAAGTTTGAGTTATATTTGAGGACGTAGTTTTTAGATTTAATCGTGTTTATTTCAAAAACACCTCAATTTTAAGGTAAGGTAATATTTTTTCGTTTATGTATGTACCTATACTTTGGTTTGATGCCTTTCGGAAATGGCTAGGTATCTCAAATTCTAGAGACTTGTCATAGAATTAAACAAAATCAGATAAAGTCTCTGGCCTCGATAAATCGGATTTCTACATTTGAATGTACTTTTCAGGATTCAAGGCACGTATGAAGCTTATGTCAAACGTGTTTATGATATGAGTTGGGCGATAGAGAGATATAGGTACCGTTGCTTCTAATGGTCATTCATATGAAGGGATTTCTAATAAAATATACTTTTATTTAACCCTAAATATGCAAGCAACGTATTCGTTTTTCAGCACTTATCAGCTATTTTTAAGTTCTATATTATTACCTTATTTGGTACTTGGAATTATCAAATATAAATTAATATTTTAACGCTATGATGGTACTTTAAAAATTTATTATTCATTTGTTTTAGTCTTGTTTTTCTTCAACATCACTGTCTATTTTGTCATGATACCAATTTTGCACAGATTGCACTCATGATACGTACCTCAATGAATAGGCAGTGACTTTTTGGTTAGGTCACTTCGATTCTGGAAACATTGACTTCAAAAACCAGTCCCGAGAGCAGACGGAGACATAAGTCAATTGGGCCTGATTGAAAGCTATATAGGAAGTCCAATATAGAAATTAAAAAAGCTCGTGTAACAAAGGTTTATTTACTGACACAGCAGCAAACACGAGTTAAAACTCGTTTTATTCAGTTAAATTAGGATAAGTACAAATAGTTAATATTTATCAAATCGTATATGATAGTAGGAGGAACAGTCAAGAAATCGGAAAGAGTCCTAGCTCCAAACTTTGCAATCATGTTCTCTAAACTCAAATAGACACTGGAATCACAGTGGTCATATTATTATGGTCATTATTCGTTACAAATCTCGACAGGTGACAGTACAATTATTGCAATAGGTATTCAGAGAGAGGCAGAGGTCAAAAATGACAAAGAACCGATACCAATCAATTATTTTAGTCTACTATACCATTCGCAAATTACAGAGGCTTTGACTGGAAATTTTGCGTCACTAACCATTAGCCAATCAGTCCTTGCTTTATCGGATTGCAATTTTTTTGCCGAATTGGATAACTTTTCACATGGAAAAACATCTACGACCCTTTCACGGATTTCATCCATTTCTAGGATTTCTGTAGCAGACTCATTAACTTTCATAAGGTATAATAGAAAAAGTACCTACATCAATAAAGGTACATCAGTAATTGTTCTGGATCAAATTACATAATTATTTTAGCAAATGAGTAAATAATTTGAACTTTTCTGCAGGAACGGAAATTTCATGCTTTAACGAGATACATTCGATGTAGGTAAATACATGAGATATTACGATATTGGGAGACAAGAAAGCATAGTTATTATCAAATTGCAATGGTATGGTACAGAAAAAAACAATTTACTACTTACATTACTTGTAACAAACATGTAATGTAAAAAACATGTTAGTTCTAACATGATGATGACATGAAAATGGGCCTGACAGTTTTATCTAAAACTCAGTTTTTTTATTTTATTTAGTGTACCGTAATTTCACTTTATAGGTCATATTAATGCTTAAAACTAAACTGTCGACCTGCGACCTTCCGCGTCGTCTCCACACGTTAGTAAAAAAACCATTTTCAATTACCTCCCGAGTGTATGACTCGTTCCACGGAGAGGTCAAGCTGTATTTTAAATTCTACTTGAGCTGTCATATTCATACTTTTGTGTAGTTGGCAAACAAATAGACAGACAAAGAATAAAATAAAAATGCACTCAATATTACATACTAAATATACCAATATACAATATTTTAATCGTATAGACTTGCATTCCCTTGCATTGCATAAAAAACAATACAGTTCTAAAATTTGATCTGTGAAATGCCTTTAGGTAATATTCTGGTAATGATGAAAAAATTATAACAAAATGTTTTGTGAAACAATATTTAATTTCCAATATTTTCTCGATAAAAATACCTTTTTTTCTCTACCGTCTTCTATTATCCTTCTTTATTATTTATACATACTATTTTTGTAATAGTTACGAATTTATTCTTAATCGATTATTTATTTATAAATGAATAAGAGTAAATGTATCTTATTACCTTTGAATATTATCATCAGCCAATCACTTAATTTAAATCTCCTAAAGATTGATTTTATAACGTTTAACTGTTTTAACGTTTACGTATTAACTGTTAGTCATCTGAACGCTTACCACCCACATGTTTTATTTGTTAGTTCAGACTTCAGTATCGTAAATTGAACCGAAGGCCAATCTTACGATGTGTATCCTCATAAAAATTCCATTGTCATGGCATTGTATTCAATGTTGATACTATTTATAATAATAATACAACACATTGTTTAAAGAAACAACGCAGAAGCGTCAAATGCGTGCTGGGACATTGCGCTTCCTATAAAATTTAAAACTTCTGCGTAGAAGTTGATTTATTTGTAGAGGTACATTGTAGGTATTAATAAATTTTGTTAATTGTTAATTTTGTATTTAAAACATGTGCAGTAATTTATAAAGTAAAGTTTTGTGGTGCCTTAGGTTAGCATTATACATTTAGGTACTTAAAAATGTTTTTTAAAAACGTAATTATATCGTTTTAAACAACATTTAACAAACATTTATTGATAACACCTATAATCTATGTTAATAACAACAATAATCTATATTAAAGTAAAAGGTTTGAGACTCAAGGATTTTTTTTGCTTGTAGCCACAAAATAATTTCTAAATAACCAACTGAATCCTGATGAAGGGACCCTCGTTACACTTCCTAAAGATATAAAGATTTCAATAAGACTCATTGAATAGAAATATAACGCAATGAATGTTACTAAATGAGTGGTATTAAACATAATCTGACAACCTAGATTATTTCCCATTATTTATAACAAAAATATGACTATAAAATTATTATAAGTTATTAGAATATGACTCATTTGTATAAGTTACTCCACAAAGTATCCATACATTTAATAAAGAAGGTACCTTCAGTATCAAATTTATGATTCTATTAATATTTTCTGTACCTACATTGGACGACCAAATTTCGATTTTAACTTTGACGCTTCTTTGTTTTATAATTAAAGTAAAGAACAAACAGAGATACTATTTATCTACCTACAATTAACCAATGCAGAGTTGTCAAATTGTTAACACGATTAAATAACATAAATGTGATTACTAGTTACTTCCTTATGAATAAAAAAACTTAAGGCATAGATCGATGAAGTAGAGTTGTTTATTAATGTCTTAATTTTCGATACTGCGAATGCAATAAAGGTTAGTTGCAATTTGCAATTAAAGATTTAAATTACTGTGTATTTGAATTTAAATTTGCATTTATAAGGAACCTTGATTTTATAATATTACATCTTTGTAAATTTGCGTTTTTTTAAATAAATGGTTTACTATTAATGATGTTCGTTTTACCCAGACCTTGTATCCTATCGCAAAAGTATTAAGAAATGTAAATGAATGCCAATGCCACTGCGTTGGCCACTGCCACTGTTAACAATAGGTATTCTATTGTAACCGAAAGTCTTGTAAGGGTGTATTAGCTTGTATAAATAGAGATTCCTTCACGAGATAAACCCAAGATTAAAATTGGAAAATCTGTGTCTGTGAAGTTTACAAGATCTTTCGGATTTCCGATCCGATCCGTGTCTTTAATGACTTGGGGATTGAATGTTTTTTACGGACACTTGGAGTCATAAGTTGCTTCTTATTAAAGATAAAATTAAATAGAGCAATCCGATTACCACAAAATTTAGGATTGCTAGGGAAATTCAAATTTCCATATCAATTACGCACGGAATACACTTAAAATATCCATGAAGTTAAAAAAAATCCAAGTCCTTTCCATGTAGTAGATTTGTGGCAGTATAAAGGCAATAATGGAGGACGCTCTGACTGGGAAGTCTGCTCGTGGTGTACTGTGGGCACCACTTAATTGCTCACTGCCTTAGCAACTAGATATTGATCGGTGACAAATGATCCGACGAGAGGGCGAAAACCAAACATAGTCTGGAGCAAAGACAGTGTTTTTTTAATATTAGCAGGATAGCAAACGAGCATGCAGACCACCTGATGTTAAATGGTCTCTGCAGCCCATGGACATCCACACCTGAGGTTGTGTGTGGCTGCGTTGCTACTTCTGAGGACTACGTTGGAATGCTTCCCGTCCAGTGTCGTCTGCCTAACTACACCCTTCAAAACCGAAACACAGCAGTTCACACACTGCTGCTTTATGGCAGAAATAGGTGTAGCGGTGGTGCCGCCGCAGACAAGCCGTTGACATAAGCCTCTACCACCATTGGTGTTGGCATATGTAAAGAGTACAACTAAGTTATTAAAGAATTATTCAAATTCTTTATCAAATGTCATTTATAACATTATCTTTGTAATTAAAATACTTAGTAACCGACTCTGTAAGTGCTGAGGGGCTGCACACGTAGATTCCTGTAACTACATTTTACGAATTCTAGGAATCTCTATAAAATTTAATGTTTAACATGACTACAAAAATATTAAAATCCTTAAATGAAATTATACAACTATCCTGTGCCAGTTGATACCTAACAGTTAAAATAAGCTCGATAAAATGAGTAGGTACCTACATATACTAGATGCAGTGGCGACGTGTATTAATTTCGAGCTGAGTGCAACAGAAGCAGGCATTGTACGGTACCAATTCATTTGCATATTTACTTAAAATCAATAGTATCTTCATAAATATTCATAGCCTCGAGTTTTACTACGAATACTACTCGACAATAGATGGCGTTTATACTAGTCGTACCGTCTTCAAAGTTTCACGTGCTACTCTTTGGTAGATGGAGTTATAATAACAGAACGACGGTGCTTCTCATTTCACATTATTATTGACATTAAAAAAAACAATGAATTGTTATATATTTTTAAAACAGAACCTTCATTTAATATTATATATATTGTTATTTAGTGAGTGAGTGAGTGATAGCCTAGTGGCTAAGCATCTCGACCACGCTTCGGTGGGTCGAGGTTCAAACCCCGGCACGCACCTCTATTTCTCGAAATATTATATGTTCAAAATTTTCGAAATTATGTGCGTATTATAAATTAATTATCACTTGCTTTAACGGTGAAGGAAAACATCGTGAGGAAACCTGCATGCCGGAGAGTTCTCAAAGGCATGTGAAGTCCGCCAATCCGCACTTG
>DWKW01000382.1:0-17436 GCA_018250115.1 Doberes anticus | reverse complement strand
TGTGAACTTCAATAACTTCGTATTTTGAGTACATTTTAAATGTTATAAATTCATTGAAATCTCTTTCCATACGTACTCCATGTACCGGCACCACTAAAGTATAAGTGGTAATCATTTTAAAAATAGCAAAAAGTATGTAGAAACTATTCATACGGATGGTTATACGTGGAACGCTACCTTATAAACTTTAAAGAGCTTCCTGCGTAATAAACATTTCTGTCTGTAATATTTAGCAATAAACTCGGTAATGTAGTTGTAATTGCTAACGTAGTTTTATGATAAGGAATTCATAGTTAACCGGCAAAGATTTTATTGAGTAAAACCATTATCATCTGTGATTCTGTCAAAACCGACCCTGTGCCTACCATCGGTAGTTATGAGTTGGATTACAACAACTCAGGCAAACTGCGTTTTATTTTTACAACATTGGTATAGGCAAGTAGATGCAGAAGTACCTGGTAGTTACGTCATTCTTATAAAGCTCTGTTTAAAACAAAACCATACTGGATAAATCATTTTATAACCGACGGATTATTTAGCAATATGACATATTTTTAATTAAAATTATTGTAGAATTTGTTAGGAGAGTAGGTCCTCATTAACCTTCTTAGATGTAATGATTTTCATTGCTATAATAATTTTCATGTTTCAGACGCAGCCCCAGCCCGGTTTAATGTGGCCATTTTGATGTTCTTCGCATGCTGGGTCAACTATATGTTAAGGGTCAACATGAGCGTCAATATCATCGCTATGGTGCCAGACGACGCTACAACCACCTCGTTAGTATATATTAACGAATGCCATGAGATTGTGTACTTACAGACTAATTAAGTACGTTTGATGTACGGTGTAGTGCATATATTGTATAGCTTTTTCCAGTTACGAAAATATTTATTTTTATTATTAAGCATAACTAATAGTAATAATTAGAAACTTAGTAGGCATGCCATGATTTTACGAATAGATGTCGTAAGAGGTCAAAGAGTAAGATCAAAAAATGTGTGCCGTAGTAACAAATTTGGTCTCATGTGTGCATTCATAGGGAAATTTATAAACATAAACAAAAAAATGATGGTCAATGTCATTTAATGTGCCAAAATATTTTTCCATTCACCGAAAAGTCTATCGTAAATTAACATTTTGTACGTGTATTATAAGGTAAGTTTTTCCTCTAACTCTGACAACCTTGATTAATTAAGCGTCCTGCGGTCTAACCTCTTCTGACTTTTTGTTCGAGCAATACCGATGCTAAGATGTTTTGCCTCTAACGATTCAGGTTCACTCAAGGCTGCCAAACATCTTTACTGTGTCGCAATGGTTTTATTGTACATCTGCATTATATTTATCATTATCGACCAACGGCATTCTTTAATATTCGTGTTAAAGCGAAATAAATGTTACCTAATCATTTTTATCAGATTTTATCAGATGTAACTTTTTTACAGTAAAGCTGCATTTCTCGAACTGTTGTTTCGTTCTGAAGTTTAACTCCACACTACGACCATAATAAACCATACCAATATTAAGTAAATCGATCACCGTTTTCGATTCGTGTACTGATCGAATTAATGTTTGTCAGTACAAATCATCCCCTAATTTGACACCTGTAGGAGATGAGTATAAAAAAACCGCAAAGCTTCTTTTTTTGTACGTTACACATTTTATTTCAAGTAAACTGACTAAAATATTTCCCTTGAATAGTAACTTTCATCGTGTTTTGTGACCATAGTAATTTTGAAATAACCTGCTAATGTAAAGGGCCTGATTACATTACTTTTACATACAACATTTAAAGACAAAAATACAATTTGACAAAAACAAACTTAACAAATTCCCACGCTCAGTGTTATCCCTTAATTTCGCCGGCATTTGTTCTAGAGATTCAAACTAAACTTGCATCGAATTTCATTAATATAAAATGTGTTCTTAAAATGCTGTGAAATGTTTCGCATTTATAGAACATATTTGATGTTTGATTTGATATACCTGCTACTGTTAAAACGCTGCGTCACCATTCACCATTATTATGTAGGCTGTAAGAAGAAATTTTGCATGTCGATATTTTCATATCAGCGAATTAAAATATCCACTTGAAATAATTCTGCTCGGTGATAATAACATTGAGGGAATATTGAGCCATTCGAATGGTATAAGATGAAACTGCTCAAGCGACACGCGAGAGTCGGCCATTGCTACGTTAGCCACCTGTATGAATCAAATACCTTTAAACGAGCAATTCTTGTATTTACGAGTATATATATAATCTGAATCTCGGAATCGGCTCTAACGATTTTTATGAAATTTAGCTGTTTGGAGTTTCGGGGGCGATAAATTGATCTTGCTATGTTTCATTTTTAGAAATCGTCATTTTATGCGTGCGTGTTTTCAGGCAATGAATACAGGCAACTGCTACAATATCATTACATAAACTGAAAAATATGACTCTTCCTGACATGTATTGCCGAGTAGTAGTATAATTTTTTATTAATTTGGGAGCAATTAACCGCTTTACCGATACAGCAATACTAAAGCTACCTACTTCAGTAGATGTCGTTGTTAAGCAATACTAAGCCAATGGTTTGAGGCTAGAACAAGAAAATCAATTGTAATTGCTAAAAAAATTTATATATTGATTATTAATAATATTTTGATAAAATATGTGTCTTTTACGTGTTCTCTTAAAAATGCCTAAAAGATCTTTCACGAAGCCGTGAAATACCGAGCAAAGCTCGGTCGATCATTCACGTACCTACTGTAAATTAAAAAGTGATATTTCTACATCAATCCGGTGTATTAAAGTTTTGAGAGGCTCTTTATTATTTGTAAAAAATTTTGATTTACGAAACATTTTAAATTCTAAGGCAATTCTGAGCGTATTTTATATATTTGTTAGTTCAAGTTTTTTTTCCATGTTTTTTTCTTGTGTTTATACTTATTCGCAAAAAAAAACTTTTTAATCAAAACAAATGGAAACGTCCTTTGTGAATCAATCCTGGATAGGAAGGTAGGTAAGTTTTTGCTTCAATCATTAGGCAAGTCACTAGCAAAGACGATTTTGTTCCACGCCGGGTGCAAATAATTCAGTCGGCGGCGGCGTTAGCATGGCAGGTGGCAGAAAGCGTTTATACTGCAATTATTACTGCATTCAAATTACAACTGAATTATTTGTTCAGATCTATTGAATTTTGTTTGATCTTAATTCGTTAATGAAATTAAATGCTTATAAATGGATCTTCGATAGAATTCATAGTCAATGACTATTCATACACGTGTATTTATTTATAATTAAAAGGTGGTAGTCTTACAGATGTAGAAGGATCGTCTGCGGCGGCACCACTGCTAAAAGTATACTGCTTGCATTGGATAGCAGGTGTTCCAACTTAGCACTTAGTAGTAACAATCAGCAATAGGTCAGTCGGTGGGACTGACTAACTGACTGACTGGCTTACTTACATATAAAACTATATATACATTTCTTCCACTTACACTTACATAACCCAGCACTAGCAAAAACACAACAAATAAGTAAACAATCAACAAGTTTTGAAGAGTTACGTTTGGGAAATTATCCGATAGTCAACCTCACTATATTGAAATATATAGTATATATCACTCAATAACATTGAAAATAATTTAATAGTGTTTGTTTTACTTTAGTCATCTCCGAACTACTTCGTACAAATAAGGCTTCTCCCGAAGCTTTCATCGGTGCTCTTCAAGGGCGTTTAACAAAATGTTACGTAGTAGGTAATTCCATTTCAACATAATCCGATAGCCCGATTTTCCCAAGACATACATTTGAAGGTTGTTTTGCGCTCGCTACAACTCTGTAGGTTGTTCGTATTGTTTTTCTTTGTATAATTTAAAATACAATTACTCAAGTACTAACAAACAATAAGTACTTTAGGTAGTAAGTAGTACTTATCGATTTGAATGTGCAGAGCGGAAAAATTAAAATGGAATAGGGTATAGAATGCATTCTCCCGGTCTCTTCCAGATATTGAGGGATTAAAAATGGTTCGTGGAATTTGTTGATATGTATTAACATAGCTGAGCCAAATGTATAGGTTAAAAAAGTATTAAGTTACACCAAACGCGATGGTATGACATAATTTATGTTAAGTTAATGCGACACGAATCAACGAGTGCCATAGCGTTACAAACAATTCATAATTTTCTATTGTTATTCACAGAGTGAAAAGCGAATGCATGGCCATCGCGAACAACGACAGCCTGTTATATAACGAAACCACAATACTGATCACAAAGAAGGAATTGCGACAGGTAATACTTACAACATGAATATCTATAATATGTAATATGAATGCATTCGCTAAGTGGTAAAAAGTGTTGGGACTAAATTGTGAAGGAGAGCAAACACTGATGGAATACTTGGCAATGGCGAGTAAGAAGGTTACATAATATTCACAGATAATGATTTTTGTCTATATGTTTTCTTTGATTAATTATCAACTCAGTGATTTACAACGTGAGGTTATTCACATTTATAAATATAAATGTACCTATTATTTATTATCAATTTAAAAGGTTTTTTTTTTAATTATATTACAAATTTTCTTTGTTGAAACACAAATAACAACCATAAAATAATGATATATCAATATAACCTTTTCAAATTGGTCTTGTTAAGCTAAGTGTAAATACAAACTAGCGTCAAGATATTTCCGAGACCACTACGTACATACCTACTTGTTACGTGTGTACAAAGGATCGGTAATTTAAAATTATACGCATAGTTAATTTGTTTAATTAACGTTGTGATGGAAAACAGAGATAATATTTTTGATAAGAAATGTAGAGTAGTGTTTGTTAGTAGTTT
Organism: Doberes anticus; assembly: GCA_018250115.1. NCBI lineage: Eukaryota > Metazoa > Arthropoda > Insecta > Lepidoptera > Hesperiidae > Doberes > Doberes anticus. The sequence continues at coordinate 12,596 of DWKW01000382.1, read as the reverse complement.
TTATACTAAACATTGGCAAACAAGGAGATGGGGCGCCTGACGGTTGACGGTTCTTGCGGAGGCAAGCGTTAATAATTGGTTAATCAGGTTTTCATGCAGTGGAGACTTCTAAGTGTAGCACCAGCATCCTACAAAAGATATCTGAGAGGTTTGACACGTTGATATTGAGGAATTTCGCCTGAGTTATGATCCAATAAGCGCTAAAGCTGGTCAAATCATAGGTGCTCGATAATTCTAATATGAAGTAGATACACATATGAAATGACATTTAAATACTCGTATATAAAATAAATAAACAGTGGACCGAACAGCTTTAATTAATCTTTACTTTTCCTAATTTCAGCCAGACGGCGTGGTAACGTTCACATGGACGGCTCAGCAGCAGGCCTATGTATTGTCTGGTTATTTCTGGGGTTACGCGATAACTAGTCTGATCGGTGGCACAGCCGCGGAGCTTATTGGGCCACGTTTATTGGTGTTCTCCACGATGATGCTCAGCGCCTTGCTGACGACGCTCACACCTCAAGCTGCGAGAATCCATTACATGGTGCTTGTTGGCGTGCGAGTTATCATTGGACTTGCTGCGGTAGGTGCTTATTTAAGTATAATTTCTAACTTAGTTATAATGGGAAATATTATTGCGCGTTAATCTGGGTTTCACCACATTTTGTCTAGCTTGTACTTGATATTTTCTTAGTTCTTAGTTGCAAGGTACGTCGTAAGTGAACTTTTCAACCCACGCAATCAAACTTTTCAGGAAGGGCTCGGTTTTATTGCGTTTTAAAAGAGAATCCTATGCGAGAACATGATCCATTCTTGGATTTAAAATGAATTAAAACTCTTTTGTGGTAATTAACAAGGTTTACAGCAATTTCGTAACAATTATATGCTGATCTTGCTTTACTTTTTGACAATTGGCATCAACAGGGCGACCATAGTGAACAGTATCTTTATAATATCTAACATGTATAATTTTTTTCATTAAGTTCACTTATTTTTAAATCGATTGAAATAGTTTTCCAAATTTGATGTTTTTTTCGCATTGTCAATGGTATCATAACCAGTCAGATACCGTACAATAGATTAGATTACAACTTCATACTCACGAAACCAGAAAAGATTCTCCCGTACCTACTACGCATGAATGTGACCGGGAGCCTACTTACGAGGACTTCGTTTAGATATAGCCGTTTAAGAAAACTTTCGTTTATTCGTTTGTTCTTTTTTAATGATTTTGAATATATTGAGGTACTCACGGTACCGTTTTTTAATATACCGATATTTCGAGTTAGTGTGATAAGGACCCAGTCACGTGGAGTGTGATAAGGATCACGGTGAAACTACAATGGGGTGGGGAAACTGTTGACAGGCGCTAATAGTAGATTAATGTTTACCCTCCTCCTAGTTCGTTTTTCTTGTTTAGAAGCCGGAATTAAATTTAGCGGCTAGGTCCTGAATTAAGGATTTGTATTATAGATAGATAGTATAGATTGGGCGAACGTTGGTACGCTGCGACTTTCTTGTGAGATGTGAATATATAATTTAACATTTCCTGTACAAGAGTCGACGAATCTAAACTTTTCAAGTACGAAAGTATGCCGTTGAATGTTGAACTGTGATGTTAGCTTTCTGTCCATGTTTTGGGTATTTTAAGAATAGGTGTTTTACGGTGGTAGTCTTATGTTCAAAGCTCGTCTGTGGTCATCGCTTCGTATATTTTTGCCGCTAAGCAGCAGTGTGAGACAGCTATTTTTCGGCTTAAAGGTGTGATTAGGTAGAATACACCGGACCTCAGGAGTAGGAACGCATCCACGTACGACATTGATTGTGACCCTTGGGTAGGTCATAAATTTTTCTTGGTTGGTTTGAGTGATTACTTACAGGGTGTCTTCAACTATATACACTATAGAACTGTAGCATCTCGACATTTTTGAATTTCTTTGGAGGTCTGTCGTGTCACTCCAGCTTTAGGATAGTAGGATAATATATTCAATTTCTCACACAAAATGTATTAAGTAAACAACAAGAGGTTAGTAATTTTTTGTTCATATTCAGTGACAATAAAAACTTAGCGTCGTATACCATTTTACTTCTTTGATATGCTAATCAATAAGTTTTTATTTTCATGTAGAACATGACGAGGCAAACACTCTTAAAATTTTATGTTAGTTAATGGAGATTTCGACTGTCTTAGAATAATATCTTGTCTTAAAGATTCAGTATATTGTCTTAAACATCAATTTATTCCAAATATATGTCCGCAAGGAATCTGCCCAAGATTAATTTTTTCAGTTAAACGTAAAACATTTTTTCTTTTATTTATTTAATGTACTTATAAATAAAAAGGCTATAACAATGTGTTGCACTATTAAACAAAATTGTAATGCGCTGTGCCACTAATTTGCACCTAACTGTATCAATAGTTTTATATGCAATGGTAAGGTGATTCAATGGAACGGACGTAATGGCTGAACGAGTTTAAATAACCAGGTGAATTGATGCGTTACCTATTGAAGGTCATTTGACCATCAAATAATTCGAAATTTTCTTCAGTTTCTAACATCATGTGAAATTTTTATATAATATGTTCGACATGTACGGGCGTATTCTATTGTTTCGACAGCTGTACGTGACTAGAGTATTCACTATTTTGCAAAATGGTTATCATCACCTATTATTTTTAAATACTGTGTACAAATATTTCCATATTTGAAACAAGCACTGAACGGTAATCAGAAATTAGTGTTAATTTCAATAATATGGAGGTACCTATCTCATCCTTTGTTCTTGTACAAATATCTACGTTATCTGAACTGGAACATTATTTTACCATTAACATATCTAGGAACCTACATAACTTACACAGCAGTGCAACGAGGCTACGTGTTTAAATAAAGTATCAATAACATTTTCCAAACATCTGTTTCTATAAGTTCGCGTTATTATTTGAATTCTGACTACTTTTAGTTATGGTGAAATTACTTAATTTAGTTTTAACAGGATATCTGTAAATGGTTCAGAAAGTTATTTGTTTTCATGGATCATTGATAAATTTTCTTAGATTGTAGATTACGTAATAAAACTTCTGTTATCATCATAACATAATAATATGGCTTTACTGCACTTGTAGCTTGACGTTTCCGATAAGATAAGTGAGCAAGTAGCACCGAATACTCTGAGATAAGTTACGAAATATTTAATGTTAACATAATGGCATCTTGGTTAAACATGCTATCGGAAAAAAAGAAGAGAAAGACAGATTCAGGGTCATATTTGACATTGTTTTTGTTGCTTTTTAGGGTTTCCTGTTTCCTGCCTTGCACGCTTTGGTTGCGCACTGGGCGCCTCCTGCGGAGAAGGGCAAGTTTGTCAGTGCTTTGCTAGGCGGCGCTATCGGCACCGTGGTTACGTGGTCTCTCAGTGGACCTCTTATTGAGCGATTTGGATGGGACTACGCATTCTATGTGCCAGGTAATACCTCTTGGAATCGGACACATTTAATTACCTACATAGTAACATTACAAATGCGAAAGTTTATCAGAATGGATATATACATTGATGTGTGTGTATGAATGGATGTGTTACTCAAATTAATTATGAATGGATTTTTCTGATCCTACCTAATTGTACACTAATTGGTTTATTACTGGAACGCATAATTGTTTCTATATTCAGTATTAAATAAATTGAATGAAACTACATGTAATTTGAAAGAAATACTCAATATGTTTAATTTTCGGAATAGCATCTTGTGTTAGTAACAATTTATATATTATCCTATGTTTGTACTGTAAAAGAAAGGAATGTTTTATAGTTATTCTTCTGCTGCTTTATTCAGGATTGATTGCATTCGTTTGGTGTGGAGCTTGGTGGTTCCTGGTGTACGATTCGCCAGTCCAACATCCTCGGATATCTGACGAAGAAAAGAAATATATTTTAGACGCCATTGGTGACAAAGTTCAACAAAAGCTTGAAAATAAGGTTCGTACTACGTAGAAATGATAATCTCATATATGAAGAAAATTGACCAATATATTTGTGAGAAAAACTTGTATTTCCTCACCTTTCTTTCATTCTTATCCTTTATGTATTTTAACTTGTACTTCAATATCTAAATTTTATATAATTTCATATAAATCAATCCTTAAGTTTTAGCGTTATACCTACTGGTAGATATTTTATTTTTTATTTTTTGTTGCCATCGGCTTCCAAGACTTAATAGTTTCTAAAAATATTTTTTTCGACTTCTATCAAATATATAGAATCGAAGTCAGATGCAGCTTTTTTATATGCATAATAATATAATTTGTTTAGATTTGTATACAAAATTCTAACTGCTCCATGACTAAAACTTTCGATAGGCGTAAGGAAGTCTATTGTTCAAAACTATACGGCCTGAGTGGTCATGGTATCGATAATTCAAAATAGAATGACGTACATTTTGTTTAGGAATTGATTTGTTACTTAACTGATGCAATTATTGCTTTGTTCGATTCATGTTCAATTTAAGGTCATGTACATTTTTTATCTTTCCGGAAGTAATTCCATCACATGCATTCAAGATAATTAAGATAAAATTATGTAAAATGTTTACGTTTTGTTTATTTTATTAAAGGACAAAAATAACTTACAACCAATTTTCTATTCTAGATTGTTCCGCCATTTAAGAGTATTTTCACTTCATTCCCGTTCCTGGCTATGGTAGTTCTTCACTATGGTAGCAACTGGGGTCTATACTTCGCCATGACAGCTGCTCCAAAATTTGTGTCCAGTGCTCTCGGATTTAATTTAAGTTCAACGGGAACTCTAGCATCATTACCTTATTTAGCGAGGATGATATTCTCTCTTATCTTCGGTGCTATTGGGGACAGGTATGAAACATTTATTTCGGTTTTGAGAATTCATTTTTCTTATATGCTCTTTTCGTTTATACGTATTACAGACTACGATTATTTTGTTTTTCATAGTTAATTTTAAGCAATTTCATCGGTTCATCGTTTATCGCTTGTTTCCAAGTTCAACCGACAATGCAGATTTCTATTATTTTGTAGTTCGTAGTTAATTTTACTCAATTTAATCATTGCACTCCATAGAAATTTGATTGATTTCCTAATTTTACAGAATCGTAAAACAAAACATCGTCTCCACAACATTCATGAGGAAGTTCTTCTGCCTGTTCTCCCACGTATTGCCTGGCCTGCTGCTTATCGGGCTAGGCTACACCGGCTGCGCGCCTATTCTCTCCGTAGCCCTCATTACCTTCTCGATGGGGTCGAATGGCGCCGCCACCCTCACTAATTTAGTCAACCATCAGGATTTAGCGCCTAACTTTGCGGGAACCTTGTATGGTATCGCGAACGGTATTGGAAACACCGCTGGTTTTATCACACCTCTAGTAACTGCACACTTCACCAAAGCAGGGGTACGTAATGTTTGATGCTAAAACTTTAAATATGTATATGATTCGAAGACTTTGAAACTGAAAATCTTTGTTTTTTAATGGAATAGGAAACGGGCATGCAGGCCACCTGATGTAAAGTGTTCAATGCAGTCCATTGACATCCACATCAAACCTAAACTAGGACTTTTTACTTGTATCTACGCTTTTGTCAGGTTTCCTGAAGAAAACGTTCCCTTTTTTTATTCCATATCTACGCAAAGCTATATCTAGGCGATAAAACATGTCTGTATTTAATTGCCTGAATAGTTAGTTAAGTCGATCTTTAATTCATGTTTCTGTAAAAGCAAAGTACTATAACATAGATAATGCAGCAATTTCAAATAAACGTTTGACATCTATAAGCTACACATAGACAGCTACATATGCATATGTATAGCCTAATTACACTTGAAGTATGATCTTGCATGTGGTATGAGGTAGTATTTCACATAAAACATGATTACACCGTTCCATTATGGCCGTCATATAAGTTTATGGAGTTTACAAGGATACATTGAGCGCGATTGAGCGGAATTTTGCTTGGGAAAAATGTTCAATTTTGGTTAACGGTAACGTTACACATTGCCACAATACGCGTATGGATAGTTCACATCACTGAAACTATAATATTTTAGGATTCACGTAAACTTCTAGGTAGCGCGAAAACTCACATAATATTCCTATTTCTTGTTCTTACTGAAATTTTGAGACTGAGTACGAGACTCGTTGATAGCAGTGGGTCAATAATGATTCGATGATAATGATGACGATTTAAATACTGACGGATTGGGCCTTTTTATAATTTACATACTTTATTTATACCATATTGTCTTATTAGTTACGATACTTATATGACATTATATTAGTTTATGCATGTATTGTAAATACATATTTTAATAATTAGAAGCGGCGTTCACGAAGAATATAAAATGCTGAAAACATACCAATTGATAATGTGATTATTATTATTTTTTAAATTAATCGTTAAAAAAACTAAACTTAATCTAATACACTATTAGTAACTTGGCGTTTTAATAAGATTAACTGTAAAAAATTACTATTCGTGATGTCAGTGACCGTCGTCTTTGGAGCAATCCTTGTTAAATATTGTTCTACTGAATATTATTTCGTAGTAATTGAGGTCGGAAACCGAATAACAATTTTCACTAGTCGATGACTGCAAATTATTGAGATCCAAAATGTCCAAACCGAATGTTGTTCCTTGTTGCTCAATAATTTTTGGTTACTTAGGAACTTATTTTTTACAGAACGGTTTCGCGGAGTGGAGGCCAGTTTTCCTCACAGGCGCTTCTTTGTACATCGCGGCAGCAGTCTATTTTATCTTATTCGGTACCGGGGAGACACAGCCGTGGAACTACATCACTCCGACAACAGACGACACCACCGATAAGCGGCCCAGTGCCAACTCCAACGACACTACTGTTACCATCCCTGTCAAAACATAGGAGAATAGAATGCAAGTGTATTAGTATTTTTTTATATACTAGGTAAGTTTTGTTTCAAGATGGCTTCTCTAAAATTGAAAATAAAATTTGTGGACTCAAAATTATTTAAATATTGATAGATATGATTATAGTAGCAGTAAACATCAAAATATAATTTTCAACGCGCCCTTCTATTTATGTGCCTAGTAAATTTTGCAAAAAAAAACATGTTTGTTTTGTTACGTTCTGAAGTATTTTGAAAGTTATATTTGTTGCTCTCATGTAACTACAATTAAGTAATTAATAAAAAAGATTTATTTTCATAGAAGTGTAATTAAGTATTTTGTCAGCGGAAATTTGTCGATTTCACGTATTAACTTGCCATTCGTATTTACATAGACTTTTTAGTCGCTTTTAGTTAAGAGGAAGCCGCCTGGTTCGGATAAATATGCTGAGTCAAGTACACGTACAGGACATCAATGTCAAATTTCAATACAAGACTTATCAGACCTTTATCAAGATTAGAAGATATTCCCTCGATCATTTTGATATGGAACTTAATGCAGTGAGACATTTTTGAGATATTTTGTTAAACCAATATCAAGAAAGTAAAAGCTTATGATTCTCTGCTTAGGCTAGACTTGCCTGTACAAATATTATTCTTATAATAAATGATATTACATTTGGGATTTATGAAATTTAGTTCTGAGCGGGTACACGTTCGAAAAATGCACGCAATCTTCAACCTTTCAACTGATTTCGGTAGTGAGGCGCCTGGGTTGAGAAACAAGAGTGGGTTTTTTTTGAGCGCTCTTATTGAGAACATAATTATTACTATGATATATGAATTGGTAAACCCTATAGTGTTTTAGACATAACATGTTATAGTACTCGTGTATATTTGTGAACACATTTTTTTGTATTACTGCTAGATAAAGTGTAGGAGTTAGTTTAAACTCTTATATTTCGATGCAGATAAAATGAATTAGCTGTTACGTTATTTAAATTTTAATTTTGCGGAGTGGAATATACCAGAGAATTGAAAACTAATGTTTATAACGTTTCAAATAGCTTATTACTGTTGAGATTTTATTGATTGACAATAATTGTGTTACTGTATAATTGATATTTTGTAATTGGATTTTTTCATATAAAGGTATTGTTTTTTTTTATAACAATGTACTTATGACTGTGATGAATTGTATAGATGTGTATTATTTAATAAGCGAATTAAATTATTATTCGATAATTTCCTCTTTAATTTCCTCTTTATGCTGATTATTTATGATACCACTTACGTACATATGTACTCGTATATCTCTACAAAGCTACAAAAGCCTGGATCTCACGCTCTCATTCTGTAAAAAAGGGTAATTAATATATCTATGAATACATATATATACAATTGAATAGTATATAACGAATCATTTCCAGCACCATAACGAACACACAAAAAAAAACTACCTACGCATATCCATCGTTCGGAATGAGTTAGTCTTGAGTTCATACAAAAAGCTCGAGATTTCCACGAATTTTCGAAGTTACGGGCATCTTTTCGAATTTTAATTTTCTTTAAAATCTAATTAGAACTATTATGAACATTAAAGTATATTAAACATATAAAAAAATTCCAATCCGGTCACGCTGTTCTGAAGTGATGCGCTTATATAGATTTACATAAAGGCGTAAAACAGTAAATGCCAGATCCTTTGTTGATTTATTAGAATCACCTATATAATAAACATTATATTAACATAGTACTGTAGCAGAAGCAGTGATAACCAAGAAGTTTGAAAGCGGTCTCTAGCACCGGTGGCTTGAGGGTAATCCCCGAATCCTAAATGCACTTGTAATTTTTCGATCTAAAGATCGAAACACTAAAGTGCGTATTAGAAAACATGTGGAGGAAACTCAAATGCCCGATTGTTGTTTGTAACGTTCTTAAATGCATGTGACGTCCACGAACATGTACTTGGCCAGCGTGGAGGACTATGGCCTGTTCTTTTCATCTCAGACAGGAGACGCGTGATAATGCCTGATATTTACGTAATATACTCGTAAAGTTAACGTAATGGTAATATACTCGCAGTCATTAGTAGATTGGTTAAATAAATTAAAAAACCTAAAAATGTATCCTATACAAACAGACGATCTCGTATTATCGTAACATGTACTAAGTAACATGAACTATTCAAGGTTTCAAAACTCTTATGCATTGATAACAAATTGACATGGTAGTTACACATTAAATACTTAAACTACGAAAAATTATAAAAACGTAGCATCCATGTAAGGACCGGACTAACTGCCGTCGACGTAACCTAACTTGCCTACTTACTATAACTATTAATAACTACTAAGTCTTGCCTGCAATCAATCACAAATAATCACAATTAATTTTACCTACTGTACCTATTTAACCTAATACATATTATGTTATGCATGCTGTGTTTGCTTGTAATAAGTGGTGCACGTAGCATAAGCCTTTTATGTTGTTTAATGATTTACGTGTTCGTGTTATAGTTGTTACCAGATCTAATAAATAATTACAAATAAAATAAATTATATTTATTTAAAGTTAATGTACACACAAAACATCAGAAAGGAAAAATGAAATACAAAGAAGAAATGGGACGCCACAAAGGTCCTTATACTTAGTATTTATACTTAGACTGGAATTACATTGTTTGCCTTAACTATATATTTCATATAACATTATGCCATTATTTGAGACCTAGATAGACTTGATAGACTGAGATTTAGATAAAACAAACGACAATGTTTTGTATTATGACGGCTCTTCCATTTGCTATATTCAGATAGATTTCATCTTAAGATACATTATCTCTTCAGGATAACGTCAACAAATACGTATCATTATAATATTATTTATCATGTTAGATAAAAAAAGTTTAAAGTATCTACAACTTAGGCTTGAAACACATTGCCGGCAAGTACAATACCAGCTACTAACATAGCAAGTAGAAGATTGCTATTTCTACCAATGTGGAAAATCTTCCACCTCCTGGTAAAGAAATTGAGGTGTGGCTGTTTTGTACTTACTAAAACGTTGTGGCTACTCAGAATATGTAGGGTAGTTGTCCTCCGGATTGTTCTAAGAATAAGTAGTACCCGCTCTGTCTACAAGTTACATCACAATTGTTTTTCAGCTGTGTAATCAAAATCATCCCGCTAAGTCATTGCCACCATTATGGTTACCTACGTAAAGCGACAAGTCAGTAGCTAATGAAAGGTACCATATGCACGGCATATTCAAAAGAACCTTGCAAGCGCAAGAACAAGACGGAAAAGAAAATTAGATGTATTCTAGCCTACAATTTTTTTTTAATATTAATACTGGTCAATAGGTAAACGGGCCCGATGGTTAATTTTTTGAACGTAGGCATTTGCGGGCACAGACATTGTCTCGACGAAAATGTATGAATGCTGGCCGGTGTCTACGCGTACACGCTTCGCTCCGCTATGTGGTTCTGAATACGCCAATAGATAATATTATTATATTGTAATAAATTTTGTCATCTGTGCTGTTACGTTTCTATCTTGAACGGTGTCGTCGAACGAAACGAATGAACGAAACATTACACGTGAAAATACGTTATTTATGGCAATCGATAGCTTCATGTTCTTGAGTTAACAAAACATTGTCGCAATAATATTTTACTCGTAGGTACAATGTTTTCACGTAAGTTATTTGTAATTTTTTTTTGTACCTACATTAAAAATCGGATTACTTTTTAGTATGTATGCCGTTTATATAAAGTCCCAAAAATTAATTTCTCTTTTGATTAATTTATCATCCATTTTTTTATTGTAAACCTGATAAACAGGCATACGGGCCACCTGATGGTAAGTGTTCACCGTCGCCTATGGACACAAGCAACACCAGGTGTATCGCCAGTGCGTTGCCGGCCTTGAAGGAGGGTTTTTTAACGCTTTTCTTGAAAAACCCGGCAATGCCTCAGAAGGAAGATTGTTCCATAATTTACACGTACGTGGCAAAAAAGAGCGTGTAAATCGGACTGTGGAGGATCGCCACAAATCCAGATGGTAGGGGTGAACCTTCAATCTTCGGCGGGTAGTGTAGTGAAAAAGGGCAAAGTGGGCATTAACTCCGACAGTTCCTCGGAGCACTCACCATAGTGAAGACGGTAGAAGATGCAAAGAGAGCCTATGTCCCTTCGTAAACTAAGGAACTCTACCCTGTTGGTCGATCCTGGGTCGTTGACGATTCGAACCGCGCGTTTCTGTATGGAGTCAAATGGGTTAAGCTGGTATTATGGAGCCCCTGCCCAGAGATGAGAGCAGTACTCCATATGGGGCCTTACTTGTGTTTTGTAAAGCAGAAGAAGCTGCCCCGCAGTGAAGTACTGCTTCGCTTTATGCAGGACCCCAAGCTTCTTAGATGCCAGTTTGACTTTGTTCTTCAAACGACTCCGGTACCTACTGTACATCGCTTGAAATGTCAAGACCCAGGATACCTATGATGAGCGCGATGCCCTGGAACTTGGGTGCCATGATAAATGGAGATTTTTAAACAAAAAAAATACTCCCCTTTTACTAAAGTTACTAGCTTTACAACTTCCTACAAAAAATCACTCCTTGCAGAGCATCTCACATTCTTTATTTTATTAATTCCAGTGTACATTACTTTTTTAGTTTTCGACAAAGTGCCTACCAGGCTTATAATAGCCATTATGATGTTCACCGCGTGCTGGATTAACTACATGATGAGAGTTAACATAAGTGTTATCATCATCGCCATGGTTTCGTCCAACTCCAGCGGTACTTCGTTAGTAGCTTTGTTTTAAATCTTAAGTACAAGTGAAGTACTATAAATTTATTATCTTCATCAGGTGGCTTTCCAATCAACGATCAGAGGGTCAACAACGCTGGCCTAGTGCGGACTTCAAATGGCTTTGAGAAAATTTCAGAGAACTATTAGGCATGCAGGTTTCCTCACCATATTTTCCATCACCATCACACATAACTTCTAAAAATTAGAGATGCGTGGCGAGGTTCGAACGACGACCCATAGAGACTCGTGCCCAATCACCGTGTTCAACTTTTAATAATAATTTAACTATCTATAGTACGACTGTTTATTAATACGCGAAAATTATAATAATAGTAAGAGAATTTAACTTTCTAATGATATTAGGTATGTACATTGTAGTAGGTAAGTTATTTGGTCCAATTTTGTCGAAGTATTCAACGAGTCCTGAGATAATTGAACGATTGAATTTTATCACGGCCTGTTAAATATTTAAAAAAAAATACGTATATCTACGAATTTCTTAAGCCGAAATAATACTTCAAAATATATTTTACGTATAATTTTTTTCGGAAGCGGGCCGCAAAACGAACTCTATCTCGAGTTAACATTTATCTGTCATAGATATCTAAAGCGTCTTGAAAGCATCGTAATCCTCTTTTGAATCCGGCAAACCAATTAGAAACTATTTAATTTAATTTAAAGGCTTGTAACATTTTTATGCACGACCTTTTAAAAGTCCTATTAAACCATAGCGCCAAAGTTGCATTGAGTACACTCGATTGCTGCGAGTGAATACTGGGCAGATCGTCACAGGAAATTTGATTATTATTATATACTAGATGACGCCAGCGACTTCGTCCGCGTTGTAACTAAACTTATATGAATTTATTTTACATGGAGGCATGCCAATTTAGTC
>DWKW01000381.1:0-17443 GCA_018250115.1 Doberes anticus | reverse complement strand
AAGGCAGGATCTTGTTCGCGATAGGGAAATATACCAACCAATTTTCTATTACCTCTCTTTTCTTTTGAAACGGCACATCACCTTCATTCCATTAGCATTTTTATAGGCTTTTGAGGCCGTCGTTATCTCAACAAGTCGGTGCGCGCCGAAACGGAAATGTTTGCACCGACGCGTGGTTTTTGTGATTATTTTAAGTTGAAAATTATGCTTGTCGTTAAATAACAAAAGATTAGCCTACGAATTCGAGGCTTAAGAAGGCATGGAAGGTGAAAGTAAAGAAAGGTGAAAGGCTTAAGGTGTGCACGTAAACATATCGGTGGTTGTAGTTGTACGAATGACTCTCGGGGAAAAGCTTTTGTATACCTTTTATCATATTTTTTACACTTATCGTAAATGGACGTTGGAGAACCGTGACTTTATAACGGTTCATTTTTTCGGTTTATGATGAAATTATAAAAATGGAAACGAATGACGACTTGAATGTTTGAAATGAAATGTTTGAATATCAAACATAATTGTTTGACTTCTTATAAAAGTTAGGATTTGGCACTGCTTTTCATAGTTTATATCACCGAATTTATATGACGAAGTTGGTCCACCTTTTACTGAAACGAGATTTAAATGTTACTAGCTGTTGCCAGCGATTTCGTTCACGTGTTGTCTAAAATTCATTTCTAATACAAACTACTATACTGCATACTCAAACTCGTACACTGCGAACTATCTGCCGCTAAACTACATATATGAAATAAACTAATTCCGCGCCACATACATATAGTACTCGTACGGTGATGGAACTATGTTTGCAACCTTCTCGGGCGTGCACACAATAACGCACCTAAGTTTCATGGTACTCAATTATTAAAATATATTCTTTTTGAAATTACCCTTTCTGAAACCTTTATTTTTGTCTTGTTCTCTATGCATAAGTGTATATTTCTATATCGGTAGAAGCTGAAAGAATAATTTCAAAACATTTTTTTTTCTTTATATAAACTGCAAAAAAATAGCAAACTAGCACGCAGGCCACCTGATGTGAAGTGGTCTGCGAAACACAGAAGTTCTCACAATGCTGCTTTACAGCAGAAATAGGGGCTGCGGTGGTGCCACCGCAGGCGAGCCTTCGACATAAGCCTCTACCCCCATGGACCATGTTATTTCAATAAAAATCATTCTCATTCGCGCATGTAAAGTTTTCGTTATCGTATTTTATTGCTTCTTTACACATTTGGATGAAGATCTAATACGGCAGCGAGTTACTGTCTCAGGCGTTTCTGTTCCCCGGGGACTGCGAAGGTCTATCCGTCCAGCGGCCTCGCTGTTAATGAAATCAATTCAAGTGGTTTGGATCTCCGGAACATTTCGTCCGAAATAAAATGTCTCTCGAGATATTATGTGTCTGCAAAGTGATATTTCGTAAATCGTTTTCTTATTCTTCCTTCTGTCCGTTACCACATTTTCTACGAGTACAATAGAAATATCGAACGTCTGGTATCTATTCCATTGTTTTCATATTTCGTTGTAAGGTTACTGAATTTAATATCTTAAAAATAAGAAAACAATTTATTTATTTAATGTTTATGTTTAAGCAGTAGCAAACGAGCACGCACGCCTGATGTCAAAATCTAGATAATAAAACCTCTATCACCATCAATAAATGTAAGCTTTCAACTTTACAACGCAAAAAGCGTCAAAGGCGTTACTCCAGAATCTTTTTAGTACTTTATTCAAATTTGAACACCCCGGTCTCATGTTCTTATCTTAAGGAGATATTTCAGTCCGTCCATCAAAAACATAACAGTCCTTCACTCCTCAACTTATCTTAAAGTTTATATTCCACGGCATAGGACAAATTTTTCACATTGCTTCACATTTCATACACAATCATTCACACCGAATATGAATGGTGAAAAATGCTACGTAGCATTAAAGTAAATAATTTTTTTTTTTCGGCTCTAATTCATACTTTCCGTTGCTATACTTGACTGTGCCCTACAATGTTCGCTAAGCCATCGTTGCAGACTACGGTCTGAAACTCTCATCGCTGAAGGGATACCTGTGCCCAGCAATAGGACAATAAAGGGGTGATGATGATGATGGTATTTGGTAACGGGGCCTGAAGTGAAGAGGATAGTTTTTCACTGTTTCCACGACTTAAATATCTTTTAGGTATTGTATATTGTTTTATTAGTCGTAAGCAAGAAAATAGCTAAAACGAATAATAAATATTTGCTTGCGAAGCACAGCATCTCGAGCGAGTCTAAGAGAAAATGCGAATTCTTAAGTCGCGACACAAATGAGGTCATCCTGAAAGGAACATTGCTTACTATTTGTATTTTTGAGACAATAATTAGGAACAGCTACAATATCTTCTTTGTTCGGTTCAGAAGGTGTTTCATAATGACTTTTTAAGCAGAAGGTCGAAAGTAATCATTACTTGTATCGTAAGTAAGGATGGTGTTCTGTTAGAGTTTTTCTTTTTTGAATCTTTTGAGAATGCAGCTTTACTTATAACACGAAAGGTAACTTTAGAATAATAAATTTAAATAAGGTGTTTGTTCCTTTCACTACTTCATACTTTTTTGTTCTTTTCTTTCTTGGTAAATTTTGACTAATTCATAAAAGTACAGTAAACGTCTTGTCGAATGAATAACCGATTATTGTTCCAGTAATGTAATCGTTATGTCTTACCAATAACTACTGGCTTTCTCTCAGAAATTATAGGGTTTTAAGGCTAGCCTTGGCTAGCCAAGTGCGAGTTGGAAAAGTTGACGGGCCTTAAGCATATTATGGAGAACTCCTTACGATGTTTACTTTCAAATACTTTCGAAAAATTGGAAGTGCAGGCTGCAATTCGAACCCGAAACAACGGAGATTATTGACCCAACTAGGGCTTTCAGTATTCCTCATCGTTATTTCTAATATAATAAGAATAACAGTTTTATTTGCAAAAAAAATGCTGTACGTATTTTCATTTTTCTGACTCATTTATCAGGGCTAAGTTTAAATCATGGTTCGTAAACTCTACGTTATAAATGGCACGTATGCCGGCGACTTTTTTCTCTCCCATAGGATAAGCAATTAATTGTATCTCAACCCGCACATTTTAACATTTTAATTTCAAAATTTACTTCGTTGTACATTTCTTGAATAAACTACTGTACTGTTTTTATTAGCATTTCATAAACCTAATTTATATGAATATAAATTGATCTGAAAAGATAACGTAATAAAAAAAGCAGCTTGTAATAAGTAGTAAAGGAAAACATCGAGAGGAACTGCATGCCTGTCCCGCAAGCTCTTGGCCACCGTGGTGGCCTGGATACTTTTTCGAGAAACAACGGGATAATGCGGGATTCACAGTGGAGATAACGTAAGAAGATAGAATAGGGCTCTTTACAAATCGGTTATTTACTCGTACATGCAGCCTTATACATCAGTAAGCGATACTTCAAAGAAATTCACCATACAAGCCATTACACCAAAGAATATATTATATTATGTATATTCCGCTTTCCATTTGCCATAATCCACCCGCCGCCAGGGTACGAGCTATTGGTAATTTGTAAGAATTTGGTGGGCGGCATAAAGATACCTATGGTAAAGGATCCACCTTTTTAAACAAGTTATAGTGAATTTTCGGCTACTTTGACTTGTTCAAAGTAATATCTTGTTGTTCTTTGTTCTATTGTTTCAAGTCACATATCAGGTGACCTTAATGCTTGTTTTAATCTGTTGATTTAAAAAAAAGTAACAGCGATGACACTTGCTTGAAAGATTATTACGATTAAATTCTGAATAAAGTACCGATATACTTCACGCTTCACCAGTCTACCTTATTTTAAAATTATTGTATCAATAAAATTTTAGTAGTAATTTAATTTATTCACGAATATATTTTAGTATTTAACGACTTTTATACAGCCGTAATGAAGAGCGAGACGAGGGAACTGCTGTGCGTAAGTTCTCATTATAGAGTCCACTCATACGTTTACTATTTTCATTGCACTAAAATGTGTAACAAAATAGGTCGTGGGATGGAGTTTATATTATTATGTTTATTGTAGGTACCATCGGATATTGTCAACAAATGTCAATAAATTGAACGAAAATTGGCAAAGAGTCAATTTAGCATACGAATATTTAGTCTTCAAGTGTGTAAGTGTAAGTAAATATGACAATTTGATTATTAAAAGTCTCGTTAGTAGGTACTTTTGTGTATTTCTATGTACCTTGACAAGATTCGATCGACTAGTTTTTTTAATTAGCAAAGTTGTAATGAAAAGTGTTCAGTATGATCGAGAAGTACGAATTTTTGCTTACATTGAACCGCATTAGTACTTTCAGGCATACAATAAATATCGAAAATCTTACCTGTTTTTGCCATTCGTACTATTTGCGTATTTGGATTCATTCATGGGTTGATGTTGCACTACGTCCATTAAGAATATATATATTTTTTAAACTCTTATAAATAGTCTTAATCATTTTAATTGACCTTCTGAGACCTTTATGCCGGCGCATGGTACGTACGACACATGGGTCAAGTATCTCAAGTTTTGTCAGACAACCTTGTTCAATCTCGGTATTTAAATCTTCTGTATGTTTTTAAACCCTGTTAGGTTTAGTGAAAGCGATTTAAGAAATAAGATTTAAGTTTCCGCGTGGATGACGAACAGGTAGAATTTGAAATTCTAAATTAAATTTTGGGTTCAGAGACCTCTATATAGTTGGTATCATTTATTTTTGAAAAAATATTTTATAGTTCCAATTTTATTATTGGTTTAAGGAGACGAACAGGACTAGCTGAACTGCCAGTGTGCTCGCCGATTTTTAAGGATTGTGCGCAATTTAAATTCTTGTACGTAGATTAATTGGTCTGAGGTACAATGAATGGGATTCATTTGTTTTAAAAACCTTTTACGATGAAATCTAGAATTTAAAGTGCTACGAGTACTTAAACCAGTAAGACCTAACTGCCGCTAACGAAACGATGAAAATTGATGTAAATAAATTATGTATGTATATTTACTTTTCTATATAAATCTACTATTTATTTCAGACGGTTCCTTCGTTGACGCGTAGTTGTTAAGGTTACACGTAAAATATCAGATGATTTTTAAATTTAATCTTTAATCTTTACTGCTTCTGCACCACGCACCTACCTCAAGATCCAATACAATAGTAATTGTAATAGTAGTAAGCATGTAATAATGCATATCCATTTACGAATCGTCATATTTTGCGTAGCATCAAATTTAAATGATTACATTTAGTTCCGAAAAAAAGATTAACTCAAATCTTCGTCAAGGAATCACAACATAGCTTTCTCATGGAACAATGAATCACGGTTAGCACGTTACGTGCCAAAAGTTATTACTATACAAACTATTTGGTAGATTACATTTTTAATATAAGCGCTCTAATGTTACTTATTAATTTATAGGGTTTAATTAGCTTAGTGAGAGGTATGGAGCCTGGTGTTATGAAATCTCGATCTCCTGTTTATTTTTATTATTAAATTAATAATTCATTTTTAAAGAAATAAAAACCTCTAAATTTCAATACTGTTACTTAAAATTGCTTTTAAATTATGTATAAATAAACGTGTATTTTATAAAATTATATATTAGTAATTAATTATGTCTAGCTTTAACGCTGAATTAAAGATCGTGAGGAATCCTGCATGCCTGAGAGTTCTCCAAAATGTTCTTAAAAGCATGTGAAATCTACCAAATAGCTAGCGTGGCGAACTTTGTATACGTAAACACTATATTTCTGAGTATTATCGGGAAGTAGTAGTAGGAGAGGAAAGGAGTAGTGTCTAGCGGTGGGACAATAATGGGTCGATGATGATGATATAACGTATTAATCTCTAGAGTTCGTTACTAGTTTCATTAGCGTAGCGTCACCCTAGTAGTGGATATTATTCCTTACCACTTAAATAGTATAAATTGCTATAATAATAGAGGATAATCCTTTAGATAACTTCGAGTACAGTAGTAACTTGGTCTACTGAATGTGTAAATAACATGTATTGCTAATGTATTCGTACTGGCAATTGCTTTCGCTTTGATTGAATTAATGAAACCTTAATGATATACCAACACAAGCTTCGCAATTTACTTGTATGTTACGTGAAGTTTATACCTGACAATATAATGTATGTTAATATTTAGTGTAAATTAAAATCTTGGTTATATAACTTAAGGTTTTGTTCACAGTCAGTAAAATGTCCATCATGTCTTGACTTGCATTGCAAAATGGCATTGCTCGGACGGTGGAAGAGTATTGTGTCGAAGGCTCGCCTACGGCGGCACCACCGCTCTATTTCTGCCGTAAAGCAGCAGTGTGAGAACTGCTGTGTTTCGGTTTACCTTCAAACCCCTTCTGCACCCTTGTGCGGTTAGGCAGAAGACACTAGACAGGAAGCATTCCAACTTAGTCCTCAGGAGTCGCAACGCTTCCACATACAACGTCAGATGGTGATGTCCATGGGCTGCAGTGACCACTTAACAAAAGGTAGCCTGTATACTCGTTTGTTGTTGTATCAAAACATTTTAAAAAAGGAAACCTGGTTCCTACTGTAGTTTTTCCTTTAAATAGTAATCCATTAATTTGGACAAGCAGCTAAAACAAATTTTACGTTTGAATATAGATGGAATATTAATATGCTATTTTGGACTATACGTACCTACATAACATTTGTGACTTAGTACATATTATCAGGACGTTATAGAAAAATACCACACTTATTCTATATGGTTTGTTCCGCAAATTGCGTATACAACTTTCGCAATGAACATTTTGCTTGCTTCATTTGAGCCTTATTAAGTGGAAACACAAGCCAATGGTGCGATGAACCGGTATCACGCCTCCGAATCTTCCGATTCTATCTATCTCTCATGTCCCAATTTCCAATGCTCACTGATTTCGATAATATTCACTGAATTCTACCAATTATGTACTGGTCGTACGGTACGTATTGCTTCACAGTTACACAGTTTTACATTGCACAGTAATTGTTCCTGGGCCATCGTTAAAGTCATCCATGTATGATAACCGATCAGCAAGTTTATACTAGTATACAAAATTGGTGTGGTTAGGCAGAAG
The DNA here is from genome assembly GCA_018250115.1 of Doberes anticus. Lineage (NCBI taxonomy): Eukaryota > Metazoa > Arthropoda > Insecta > Lepidoptera > Hesperiidae > Doberes > Doberes anticus. The sequence goes on along the minus strand of DWKW01000381.1, from coordinate 10,330 downwards.
ACACCGAACAAGAGTAACTATTAGTAATAGTGTACTCATTCCAACTTAGTCCTCATGAGTAGAAACGCATCCACATACGACCTCAGATAGGAATTTCGTCCTAGTTGAGTTTAGATGTGGATGTCCATGGGCTGCAGTGAACACTTAACATCAGATGGTCTGCATGCTCGTAGTATTAAATGACATATAAACAGATGAATCTTACGAAAAAGTGGTCAACATACCGATCTACCATTCAGCAGGTGCTGGATTAGATTCTCAGAGGAGCAGAAATTTGAATGTCGAATTTAGATCTGTGTTTCTGGTCTTGATGAATGTTTTTTGTCACTGTGTATTTTCCTGGCACTCACAACACAGATAATCCTAGTGCGGAGCTATGAGTGTGAAGTTTTTACTCATTGTTCTATGAAATAATTACAAGGCAGAAGTGCATATGTATAATTGTCATAAACCAGAAAAAAATGAGAAAGCAAAATTTTACAGTCGTTATAACCATATAGAGAGATTTTAATCAGCATTATTACAACTTCAACAAACAAAACTGAATCATAGGAACCTCTAAACACCTCTCATGCTACGGTAGATCCAAACAACTTGATTCTAAGGACTTTAAACTTATGAGTTGCAAAGTTCTCTTTAAAATTAAAACAACCAAATATATCGATTTTTTTCTTAACTGGGTACACACTCGATGTTTCTTCACCTTGTTAACAAATAAGAACAACTTTACTTAAACATTTAGGTGTTGGTAAAACCATAGCAGCTTTAAACAAAGAGTGTTAGTTCGACCTAGTCTATTCCTGGCACGACGCCAGCAACGGCTTTACTAACTACCTCGGCAGTTAGATTTTAGCCAAGCGATAATATCTTCATATCTTGCAGTGATAATAGAATAATGGCTTCGAATGAGATCGGAACAGTCATAATGCTCGATCATAGATTGATGCTTTTAGTGTTGTACACTAGAATCAGAATGAATAAATAATAAGAAAATACCAACAAAAATAAGCCCGATGGATGCCAGTGAAATTGGAACTGACTATGGAAATGGAATTTCACAAATAGATCTTTCTTCAACTTTTTGGTACGATTAATCACAATATCATGTAGTAACAAATCATAGACAAACAAATGAGATATGGTTTTAATTTTTTCGATGAAAACTCGCTTTTCCAAATTATGGTTCCAATTTGACCTATTTTCAATAGATACTGAAGTAATTAAACATTTTACTATTACGCCAAATTTTATTGAGGTACGTTAAGAGTTGAGGCTGCTATCGTTTTGCTGAACTTCCTTATATTCGAAATGTAAACAACCAATAAAACATATTTTCGCAAACTGGACGAAAAATTTAAAAATATATTTGAATCTGAGGTGCGAGTGTGAAAAAGTGCTAAAAGGGTGTCTTTACTGTACTCGTAAATAGTAAAATATAGTCAGAAATCATATTTTTACGTAATTGGTATTGTTCTAGAGTACATTACTACAAAAATTACTTTGGCGATCATTATTACCCTTACAAATTACCTAAGGAAGCCTAAATGCCTGAGTGTTCTCCATAATGTTCTCAAAGTCACGTTAAGTCCGCCAAAGTACGCTGAGCCAACGTGGTAGTTGATGACCAAAATATTCTCATCGCTGATACGTGCCGTGCCCAATTGTGTCACAATCATAAGTAGATGATGATTGATGATTTCATATACACACGAGTAAGGATACGTATCTTTTCTAAATATTATCTTATAAGAATAACGGGGCTTTCAGCTATACTTATTAATTTGCTGTCAGAATTTTATTGTTGTCTCGTCACCATAACGCTCTGAAGAAAATGACCACTTATAAAATCTTTCCAGTAGCGGACCAAATAAATGCCCATCAGATAGAGTATTAGGATTATGTATAAGTTTCAGTAAATTTGGCCTTTACGATATTAATAAGGTTAACACAAAGGTCAGTTAACAGTCTTATTTGAGGTAACCCTGGTTCGTATAAATAGCATTTTTATATTCGCAACATCCCGAGTTTTATATTTTCGTATTTCAATACTTAAGCTTCAGCAACGAGTCGATATTAACGAGAGATAAATCAATTGTGCAAATCTGTGACTGCGCAAATATATGTCCAAAGATTATTCATGGGTATCTATAGTATGAAGTTTTACGATTTTTTTTTTATCGAATGTAAAATGACAACTTCGAATGGTATGTTCAACTGTTCCATGCGACTTTCGTTCGTTCACTGAGGAAAAGTTAGATTGGCTTGTAGTGCTCGTACAACTAATCACTCAATGCAATTATCGGTAACACTTTTATGTCTTTGTCTTTAATAACGTCAAATAATTGTCAAATATAAGTATATGTTTTTTTTCGCATATCTGATTGTTTCGGTAACGGTTACCAAGTTCCATAATATCCTTAGAGTTAAGTAGCCTATTTTAGAGGCGGGAGAAATCTTTTTAAAGATACCCGCAATCTCTTTGGGGGAGGGCGCTACCATTCCTATTCAACAGTGCCATCTTTGCGCTGCGCTAATAGAACTCGTCCAGGGTGTAAAGCTCCTTGTCCTCTCGCCTTGCAGCAGCAGCTTGCTTCCATAACAAGTTGGCGACCCGAAGTCGCGACAATATCTCCAGTCCGACCACTTAATCCTCCATAATCTGTCTGACTCCATAATCGCTACATCAACTACTCAGAGGGACACGGGGAACGAGTTTAGTGGCCTAGATAACGTAAACAGTATCTCATCTTGAGTTGTGGTCAGTAAAATAAGTGTCCAACATAATAAGCGTGCACATAGGGACTGTTTTATGATTATTTTGCCAGGATACTATAAAATTGCGATTTCATCGCCGTTAAGATTGGAAGCGTGCCCACGCGGGAAATATCTGTTATCTAACCTCAAACAATCAGTTCTACAGAGTAAAACAAATATTTCAACTTCAGCGCTCGTTAATTGCTATTTGTATTGAAAATGTGTTAGGTTGGCAATTACAGTTTTTATCACAGCAGAATAGATGGGCGTAAGCGTAACGCCAGTATGTTATAATTTTTAATAAAGAAATATTTCTTTTCATGAACTTTCGCTCCTGACGACAAAATAATAGAAAAATACAGATCCATCTGCATGATCAATCATGTTCAAACCCAGCTTATGTTATTTTCTAGGATGCAAGCTATCACCGAAACTTTCAAGAAAATTCTACATTCTTACATAAATTTCTATACCTTAACCGTGGCGTAGGGTAATTAAAAGCTCAGATTAATGTAAAAAACTAAATAGGTATAAAGTCGGAGTTTTATGTCTATACTATAATAAACAGAAGTAGAGAGAGAATAAAAATATTATCTAAATATGAAATACATATAATTTAAAATAATGTAGCAAATACTTATGTATAAAGTAATAATACAATTATTTGTGACAAAACAGCACAATGTACATAATATAATGACAAGAACAAAGTTCTTAAGTAAAGAAAAAGATAAAACTAATGGTGCTGTAAGAAGCTACTTTTGCGGTTTCCACAATACCGCCTACTTGAATTTCCTTTTACAGATACCGTATTAGAATTGTGTAGCACAGTTATAGCAATGAATAGTATTTTATACAATAATATAACACGTATTCGTTTCCTTGTGATATTTTATTTAGATAAGCGTAATTGAGAACATTATGTAGAATTCTTACGCATGGAGTTCCTCTGGCTGTTTCCCTTCAGCGTTAAGTGATAATTTCTAATACGCACATAATTTTGAAAGACTAGAGTCACGTGCCGGGAGTTGAACGCTGATTCTCCGGAGCTAGCAATCGAGATTATTAACCACTAGGCTATCATTTACTAGCAGTAAATAGTTAAGAAAAAATAGTTCAGCATGTTAATTTTATCATCGTCATCAAACACGACTACTGATATTTTGTCCGCAGGAAGTATTATGAAAAATGCTGATGCGGTATTTGCAGAGAATGACGAATATGCATATTATGTGTACAGATACGATCTTTTCTTGTTTCACTTACTCAAAACGAAATGATTTTGAGAAGAAACGCATTACGCCAGTGTATTAAAACAACTAAATCCTTCATAACGGAACACATTAGTACGAGCGTTAAACTACCTTTCGCGGGTTCTACTACTAACTCTACGCAGATTAAGCGTAGAATTTAATTATATGTTAATCCCTGCTTCTGCTGTCATAATAGTACGGTAAACCCGAATTGTGCGAGTGGTATTAACGACATTATCATCGTCAGTAAGAGCTTTGTGTGAAGCGGCTCCCTATCACTAGTGCAATCTCTTAATTAAAATATTAAAACATTTTGTTTGATGCCTTATTTTTTTACAATAACTAGGACGAAAATCCTATCTTAGGTTGTATGTGGACGCTTTTCTCTTCTGAGGACTAAGTTAGAATGCGTCCTTTGAAAGATTATTTAGATTTAAATGTAGTCCACCGCGCTGGCCAAGTGAGAATAGACTTTACATGCTTTTTTTAAATTACCGTAACTTTCAGGCATTAATTACGTGAGTGAAGCCTATTGGTGAAGCATCTCGACCCCGCTACGTTGGGTCGAGGTTCAAATCTCGGCACGCACCTCTATATCTCGAATATTCTTTTTAAAGTTATCAAAATTATGTGCGTATTATTAATTAACTATCACTCGCTTTAACGGTGAAGGAAAACACCGTGAGGAAACCTGCATGCCTGAGAGTTCTCCGTAACGTTCTCAAAGGCATGTGAAGTCTGCCAATCCGCACTTGGCCAGCGTGGTAGACTATGGCCTATACAATCTCATCTCTGAGAGAAGACCCATGCCCAGCAGTGGGACGATAATGGGTTGATGATGATGATTCAGGCATTACGGTTTCATCACATCATTTTCTTTCACCAAAACGTAAATTGAAAACGTACGTATATACGTACGTGGAAATTCTGAAATTAGCCGTACGATGGGATTCGAAAAAAAATATTAAAACATGTTTTCATATGTGTTTTTCACCACACAACGATCAGCAGGTATTGTGCAACAGCAGATACTACTCGACGTAAAGAACAAAAAAATTAATCAGATTCAATGCATCTGTAACGTACAAAAAACATCTAATACTAACAACGAAAAACGAGAAACCAAACAGAAGCTGGCCTCGTTACTTCAGCGTCACCTGTCAACGTCAAATCAATGTGATTCGCACGTTTGTACGCGAAATCCTATCTGATACGTTCCCGGGGTTTTGCGCAATATGTGCCAGTAATGTAAAACCATTGGAAATCATTTGACTGATGGGTAGACTTGAATGGCTGAATGGATTTTTTTTTTCAAATGGAATAGCAACGAGCATGCTAGCCACCTGATGTTAAATGATCGCGGCAGCCCATGAACAACCAAATCCTGCCTACCTACATCCTCCAAATCGAAACACATCAGTTCTCACACTACTGCTTTACGGCAGAAATAGGTGCAACGGTAGCCGCAGGTGAATTCTCGTTGTATACATTGTAAATACAAACCTCTAACGGCGTAGAATAATCGATAATTTCCACTGAGTGAACACTAAGATTTTTGTAATTTCACGGAAGTCCTACATGTAACTCGCACGTCAGGCGCAGTTCTAAGGGAGAGGGGGGGGTCATAACCCCGTGCTTTCAAATCTAATTTACTCGACATATCTTGTTGTTAGTATGACCCCCACCTTCCCCAAATTTCATGCTGCGACCGCGCCTGTACATGGATGTGGAGGATTAAGATGAGTAAGAATACCTTCTCTCCTGTGTATTCTGCCTAAACACAAGCCCTTCAAACCGAAACTCGGTGCTTACACTGCTGCTTCACAGCAGAAATGCCAATAACTTCTGTACTAAGATTTGTCGATAAAGATGGTAACAACAATAAACTGAATATCTGACCTTATTCTCGAATGACCCCGTCATACTTCATGCATTATCAGTACTTCCTTCCAGCCGGAAGCTGACGTCCGGCGTTCTAGTCGGAAGGATTCTGGAGCTAGATAAAAGGGTTGAACTAACAATCTAAACCGAATGTTTTCCTCTTATCTCTATTAATACTTACTCAAATTACCATGAAAGAGATAAGTATACATTTAGCAAAATAAAACGTGATACGTGGTTTATCGTTTAGCTAGGATGTAGGATATTCATTTCAGATGTCACCAAATGATATCTTTAAACATATCAACACTAAACAGATTATCCATAAACAGACAGAAAAAGTGTTCGTCTTTGGAATAGTGATTAAGTGATACTCTATATGTTTATAAATGTACAAGAATGTGTGTCGAATTGTATATCTCCTTCCTTTTGAATTTGGAAAAAATGCTCTAATTGGAAAATGGTACATTGGAACTGGCACAACGAAAACAGTTATCGTATCTAAACTTTTGTAACAAAGCTCGGCAGTTCATTTGTTTCTAATCGCGCTAATGTAAGGAAACACGATTTCAATTTGAAATATTCATTTTGCATACATGATCCGTTTATTTCGGAAGGTTCTTTTACATAGGCCACATATTTTAGTACAATTGAGGAATACGAGTGAAACCATACGGCACAGTTAATTCGACAAAACAGCATACAGCGCTTTATTTGCGTAGGATGTAATTAGATAAAGCACATAATGAACCAGTCGCATGCTAACCCTCTATGAAAGCCGAGTACACACTGCGGTTAAAACACTCGACAAAGTACTCAGGTTTGTACGCAAGAGGGTTATGCATAAGGTAATTATGTTTTAAGACTATAAGTAGGGAATGTCGGTATTTATGTGGGATACTATTAGGAAACATTAACTACCTACGCTTTGCTATATGGTATATCAGATTATAACCTTAACCTTCCACAGCCCCAAACAAGGATTTTCTGTGTCATAGTGCCATGGACATATACAGTAACAAACGCACAAACACCCAGACGAGGTACACAAATCTAAATTCATCATTCAAATCTCTGTCCCGCTGGGAAGCGAACCCAAGACTCTCCAAACGACAGACCGCATATCGACCACGGCGCTATACGGGTCGATTAATCGTATGTTCGAGTATAAGGAGAGGATCATTATTTAAAAGTGCTACCGCGAACTGAACCGTTAATACAATATCATAACTAGTAGTAGTATCTTCATCAATCTATTATTGTCCATTGTTTGGCACGGTTCTCCTGTCAGAGATGAGAGGGTTTCATCCATAGTAGCCATAGTTGGTCGCTGACCAAGTGAGGATTCGCGGACATCACATGCCTTTGAGAACGGAAGAAACGGAACGGAGAACTTTTAGGCATGGAGGTGTTCACCGTTAAAGCAAGTATCAATTAATTACTTATACGCCACATATTACGTCACACATCATCACATTAGAAAAATTACAGTTGCGTGCCGGAATTTGATCTCCGACTCACTGGAGCGAGAGATCGAGATTCTTTACCACTAGACTATTACTCAGTTCAATAGTTGTAGAAGTGGAATAATACTACTAGCTGAACGGTCAATAATTCACAAAAATATTTTATATCTTTATAATATATATTCCGACTGAAACAAAAAATCTTGTAGGTTAACGACGTATCTAATATAGAGGGTTAAATGTCAAACCAGTAACGATAAATTGTAATGATATCTCAAATACTTATTTACTAAGCTGAGCAATTGCTGGTAATTAATGACTTTCGTAAATCAAGTCAATGGAAAGTCGGCTTTTGTTAGATACAAGATTTAGGGACTAAAATAATTGCGTATTTCTTTTTTATTCGTTTACAACAAACACGAACATTTCGAAACCTTGAACTAAAATGACAAAAAATAACCCCAGAAATAATGGACTGACAAGGGTTCGCGGGTTTTGTGACCATTTTTTTACGATTACGTAAGTATTTTCTGTGGAATTCACTAGCCTTTTTGTCCTGCCTCTTGCAGATTTAGGAACCTAGGTTTGAATACTCGGGGCGCACAGGATAACCTCCTCGTGCATCGTGAGTACCGCTCAGTATTGATGTACAGAGGTGAATGGCTCGGAGGGTGCGCTCCTCAGCTTGTCCTTCTAAGTAGCTGCGAGTACAGGGGAGAAGCGATCGTGGAGTCGCAGGAGGTCAGAGTGGAAAATCTGATTGCACCTACTAAGGTGAAAGGAGAATAGAGACTTTATACCCGAAGAAGTGCCTTGTAGGCATAGCGCAACGGTGGTAATCGTGCATTCTATTAGATATCCCAGAGCTTTCCTACAAACAAATTCTACATGCCCTGATATCTCTTCCAAGATTTCGAGGGTAAAAGTAATGAATAAAAAAAAGTATAATATTAAGAGATATGAGTTTTACGTTTAACTGAGTAAAATAAAAAGATGTGGCCAGTGGTTTTTTATATATTACCAGTCTTGATTTACCATGACAGCAAAAAAATCAACATTTTGGAAAAGCATTTTATGAACATGGGATTCATATAATTGCCATGAAGAAATGTACACAATATACGAGTATATATGATATCGTGTTAAAAAAATGTAAAAGAAAAATTGCCGCTTTTCTTTGTTGACCACCCTTTAGTAGAATATTAAATCCTTAGCAATCCTTGGCGATCCCAAATCGTATATCGGACGGAATATGGTTTCAGTAAACGCATCCATTAATATTAATGTACTCTTTCAGGTCCTTTTACTTTTGCGATATCCTCAAACATTTACAAAGAAAACTATGAACAAAACGAAAAAAGGCATTACCATGATATAACGTTTTTACAACTGATAGATACTTTACATAATATCTACAGAATACGTGACTTCTTCACCCTGGTCAAAATATTTTAAAAGTGGCCATGTTTTTTAGGCTGCGTAGTATCGTATATCAAATTTCTGTTATCACATCTTCTGTTTGCATTCATTGGGTACAAAGCATCTTACGATAACTTCTAAAGTTCAAAATGGAAAGATCGAGTTGGTGAAACTCTTAATTCATTTATTGAAGATCGTTAGCCAAACCCACACAAATAACGAGTTGATAAAGGAAAGTTTCACAGTGCATTAGCGGTGGAGTTTGATGGAATTTTCGAGAAATTAATGCGAAATGTTCTTTAAACTCTGTTTATATCATCTAGGAAATCAGATAAAATTGTTCCTGTTTGTTTTTTTTTTTTGTAGTATTCGTAGTTCGTACTGAGGTTTCAATTGGAGTGCAGAAGACACAAAACACTGGACTAAGCTGGACTTAGTCTGGTGTTTTCTAACTAACCACACCCTTAAAACCAAATCACAACAGTGTTGCCTTCACATTGGTGCAATAGGTGCTGCGGTGTTGACCTTGCAGGCCAGCTTTCTGCATAAGATTCTGTCACATCTGAAATTGTATATGACATTACTAATGTAATAGTTATCTTAGATTGTAAGTGTACAGAATATATCAGTATTAATTACCAGTTTAATTTCGCCAGTTCTCATTAGTCAACTCGTATTCAAACTAACCGTGAAAGCACTGAGACGATTAGCAATTCGTCAAGTTCTCTTGACAAGTTCACATAAATAATTTTGAACGCTGTATGAACAAACAAATATAGTCTCTATTGAATATCTTAAAAATTTTGTGCCAGTTGTTCTCTGAATATTGTTAGTAATGGATATAGCTGATTATTTTAAACTTTAATTATTTATAGCTAGTTTTATAAAAATATTAATTTCTTTTTCAATAGGAAATTAAACGTCAGTCTATAATATCACGTACCTACGATCACTACTAAAATAGTCACATACTTAAACTATTACGAATAGTCACTAACGTATATCTTTCACTATATATCAATATTTATAACCTATTTATTACTGACCACTCGTGGGCATGGCTCTATTCTCAGAGATGAGAGAGATTAGGCTGGCCACATTAATTATCTTAAATGTTACAAACATCTCAACACTGCAAAATATTCAGCGCATTCTATTAATAACAATGCTAGCGTCATTATTTACGGACTCTTGCGAAGAACTGATAATGTCCATGATAACCTATTTCTGCTTTAATAACCACAAATTCTACCAGTAACGCAACAATATTGGACGTTTAAGTGTCTTTGACGTGTTTATTATTCTGCGGCCGACAAACAGCTGGTGGTCTCTTCATAATATTATTATTTATGGGGTTATTAATGAGCAGTATATTAGAAATACCACCCATATTAATTATTGTGTAAACAAGTTTAATATTTAAACAAGCAAAACGTTAAAACGGTCTATAGAGCAATGATAGTCATAGACCCATTATTGTCCCACTGCTGGGTACTGGTCTCCTCGCAGAGATTAGAGTGCTTAGGCCATAGTCCACCACTCTGACAAAGTGCGGAT
>DWKW01000380.1:0-17444 GCA_018250115.1 Doberes anticus | reverse complement strand
TTTTTTTCTAAAATCGTCATTTGTTTAATAGTTAGTGTTATGTTTTCAACGCAGTCGAACATTTTTCGCCCTCATGGATACGTTAAAAATTCGAGTAATAATGGAGATTAGATGGTAATTACTTTGATAAACTTTGATTAATAGAATTAAAAAATATAGAAAAAAGTACGCTTCATTTATTTCTTAAAAAACGGCAATTTCATAGGTAAAGACCTATTATGTTGTGCAACTCGACGGTTACTATTTGTTACTTTATGTTACCGGCGGTATGGATGCGATCATTCAACAAAGAGTAACAAGCAGTCGCAAAAGTTTAATAATGTTAGTTAATGTTATCGTGTTGCATTCTGTTGCTCAACAAAAAGTAACTACAGTGTGGATGCACCTTTTGGATGCAAGTTATGGAGAACTCTCAGGCATGTAATTCTAGCTCTTAATTACGTGGAACATGGAAGATGAAGAAGTGATTAAGAAATCAAACGAAGTAAGTAAAATTTATTCAAAAAGTGTGGTATATATTGAATATGTCAGAGTTTGTTTACTTAATTTTTAATTGTAATTTTACTGTAAGATAAAGCTACTTTAATGGCTTCCTTCAATAGTAATAAACATATATAATTGTGCCTGTATCGCTAATGATAAATTAAATATCTGTTCAGATCGAAATGAGTATTATTATAAGGACCGGGTTTGTGATCACTCATAATATAAAATTTCATCCACAACCCTTCTTTAAAGGTAAATTGTTAGTTTCTGCTGGACATGTCCGTGATGTAGAGGAATTAAGAACAAAACAAGGACAGAGTTCAATGATTCAAGCTGGCATCATAAGACAAATATCTATTACTTTGACACCTTACGAAACGTTTTCAGAGGTAAACAATTAATCTTCGTTTGAAGTCAGAATCAGTTTAACTGAGTTTTATTAGACGTAATATTTAAATATTCATTTGATTGCAAGTGAATGCAGCACGAGTAATCACAACTGCGAAATGTGATTGCGTTTATAATATTCTAAATTTTCTTGCATTCCTTAATTTTCCTACTTACTGCTTGGAAAATTTAAGCTCTTGGGAATCGATAAAACTTTCATTTATTATTTGTGCCAGTTTTCACGCAATTTACAACACAACAACTGTTGTGACCCGTTCTTGTCGGCGGAATAATGTGATTATTAAAATTAGATAACCAAGTCTAAATATATTACTTTGAGATATGACAGACGACAGCGCCAACATTATTTTTTACTTTTGGCCACTATATTTTTTTTTTCTAATGTCAAATGCTGGGGGCCATGCGGCCTTTCCAGCTTCACCGATTTTTTTGTGGGGAACCCTAAGGGCTCACCCAGACTTATGTGATTGGGGGATGGGTAGGAGTTAGAGACAAAGCCGGGCGTGGAAGCCTCGACGTGAATACTCATCTCCGCCCCGAGTGGCCACTATGAGCGCTGCGATAGATTATATTACCCCCACCTAGTACTTCGCACCCAGCGAAATATCGCTTAAAGCGATCTATTCCAGACAACCTTAGGGTAGATAATTTATACGGGAAGAAAAAAAATTCGCGAAGGTGTACATAGGTTATAAGATACAATCGGCTGTAGCGTCATCAAATTACAACATAATCGCACCTAATGATAAACCAACTTTACATTCCTGACAACAAAAACGGGAACCGGCGGAACCGGATTTACTGAACGCAATCCGTATCACAAGAACATTTCTATCCTTTCCCACGATGTGCGATCGGCGAGAATCTCCATCTAGAGTTCCAATCGCATTATATAGAGGTGACTTGATGATGGTTTTTATCATACGATAAATAAGGAAATTGAAGTGAATGATAGCCTAGTGGTTAAGCATCTCGAACCAACTAGGGTGGGTCGAGGTTCAAATCACGGAACACACGTCTATTTTTCTAAATATTATCTATACTGAATTTTCGAAACTATGTGCGTTTTATGAATTATTTATCAGTCGCTTTAACGGTGAAAGAAAGCATCGTGAGTAAACTTGCATGCCTGAGATTTCTCCAAAAGGTTCACAAAGGCATGTGAAGTCTGCCAGTCCGCACATAGCCAGCGCGATGAACTATGGCTTAAACTCTCTCATCTCTGAGAGAAGGCCTGTGCCCAGCAGTAGGACAATAATGGGTTGATGTTGAAACAAGGAAATTGTTTATTTTATCATATTTTTTTTTAATGGCGGTTGAGTATTATGTGGATAGCTCGCTTGCGCTGCACCGCTGCACCTATTTTTACAGTAAAGCAGCAGTGTAAGAACTGCTGTGTTTGGTTTAGGGAGATTGATGATGGTTGTAGAGTCCATTGTCGAAGGCTCGCCTGCGGCGGCACCACCGCTACACCTATTTCTGCCGTAAAGCAGCAGTGTGACAACTGCTATGTTTCGACTTGATGGGTGTAGTTAGGCAGATGACACTGGACGGGAGGCGTTCCGACGTAGTCCTCAGGAGGTGCAACGCATCCACACATAACCTCAGATGTGGATGTCCATGAGTTGCAGAGACCACTTAACATCAGGTGGCCTGCATGCTCGTTTGGTATTCTGTTTAATAAAAAAATGCTATTGTGTTAATAAAAAAAATACTTGAAGAAAGTCTTACGTCATAATTATATCCGCATCAGCGCCCACTCTCTTGCTATTTGTTTATATTGACTGAAAGAAAGAAGCCGGCGGAAAACAAACTCGGCGGTTAGCGATCGATAAATATTTCACTTCGCCTTGGTGAGGCCCAAGGCCACAATGGCTCCAATCTCAAAAGTTCCTTGATCGCCATTTTGGTTGATTCATTTCGTCATAAAAACTTTACTGCCGAGATTTAAATTGGTGATAAAAAAGATGAAAACCTCTGCAATTGCGCTTCTTATGTTATCTGTATTACTTGTATCTACGTGTCAAGAAATTCTTCAATTTAACGTAGCTTAGTACGTACCCATAGATAATAATAATATTTACAATACACTTATTTGATGATTTCCCCGTTCTATTTGATCGTATTGAATCCACCTGTTTCAACGTTGAATTTTATTGACAATGAGCCAAGAGTATTAAAATTCAAAAGCACCAGCTAGGAGATAAGTGTGACCGCACAGCCGACGCTTTGTCTGCCAAAGCCGACCTCAGAAACCCAACTCGAAAGTTGCACAAGCTTCCTAGTCCGCTCTCCGAGCGAGAAAATCCTTACGCATTGTATTTATTGCATGTTTAAAAATATTTCTGTCAGCTCACCACAAACCGTTTTTAAATTAATATTAAAATTTTACGCAAAGAAAACAATGAAAGTACCTAAAAGAAAAATGTCTAAAATTTAAAAATCAATAGTCGCAACTTGATTTTGATCATTTTCTCCGCTGGATCTTCGACTATGTGGTTACTGGTTTATTTAATAATATAATAATAAGGCCATTTATATAAAGGTCATCTAAACTGGATACGACTTTCGAGGTGATATCGTCAAAGCTTTATAGAATTTAAGAAATGTAATCATGAATATCTACAGCTAAACCTAAGATACTGTAAGTAATTTCATTTCCAAAATTTTAGACCTACGAATACATCATTTTATTTGGGCCTAATATAAAATACTTTAATGAACAGAATTATAAAGTTGATGTTTAATATGCACATTCCAAATTCAAATGGCATTTAAACAACTAAAAATAAAACTTTAGTAGAAATACAATAAGTTCGTGACTAAACACTTTTTGTATTAAATAGTTTTTGCGAAAACAGTTCAAGAATTTAACTTGATATTTATGAAAAACAATGGCCAAAAAAAATCACAAAAAATCGAAATTCGATAAATTGTTTGATTTAACAGGCGATGCCTATCATAGATTAAAGATATCCGTTTCTACATTTTTGTAGTCCGTCATACATATACATATTTGCTTTTTTTAAATTGTGAAACTAACAAACAGGCAGACGGGCCAACTGATGGTAAGTGGTCACCATCGCCTACGGACATGAACAACATCGCCAGTGCATTGCCGGCCTTGAAGGAGAACTTTTTAGCGTCTTGAACAACCCCATGTCCCCGGAATATCTTGGAAATGCCCAGAAGGAAAATTGTGAATGTTGTTTCACGTACGTGACAAAAATAAGCGTGTAAATCGGACTGTGGAGGACCGCCACGGATCCAGATAGTGGGGATGAAATTTCAAACTTCGGCGGGTGGGTCCGACTCCGACTTCGATAATTCCGACAGTTCCTCCGAGCACTCACCATAGTAAATCCGGTAGAAGACGCAAAGAGATCTTATGTCCCTTCGCACACTAAGGGATTCTACCCTGTTGCCAATCCTGGATCGTTGACAATTCGAACCGCGCGTTTCTGTATGGAGTCAAATGGATAAACTATTTGGTATTGTGGATCCCCTGCCCAGAGATGAGAGCAGTACTCCATGTGGGACCTAACTTGTGCTTTGTAAAGCAGAAGAAGCTGCCCCACAGTGAAGTACCGCTTCACTCTGTGCTTGAACCCCAACTTCTTGGACACCAGTTTGGCTTTGTTCTCCAAATGACTGTACTGCACGACACTCGTAATGTAATGTCGCGTTCACTTTTACCTACCCAATTGTTATTTAAACGTTCAGGAATATTGAGAATATAACTCTTAATTGCTGTGCTTCATTGCACAAATTTACTTATAACAAGCGCAACAAGTTCATAGTAGACTTGAAAATAATGTTTTAATCTACCAATCATAAATAGTCGTAAAAATAAAAGGACATTAATATGCAAATTGGCGAAGCACAAGAAAAACTTCACCTCAGGTGGTAAACCGGATTGGTTAGTAACAGACACGATGTCTCCTGATATACCAGAATTCGTAATCGACGTCTTTCTTTTTATTATGTTTAATTAAGAACTTTTCGTTCCCAATACTCACATATTAAAAATGAAAATTTATGAGCATGGATTGATACATATGTATGTACAGGCGTTTGTTTGTTACGTAAAAACTATAAAACGGATTTAATTAATATTTGCGTAGCTTGATTACTGAAATGTACATACATTTACATAGAACATGATCAATCAAGCAGAGCTCTAAGTAGTATGCGCTATAGTCTAGTAGTATGTATAACATATATTTGAGAGGTATACATAAACATGAACAGAGAAAACGTTGCGGGCGGAAGATTTGTTAATGAGAATTGTAAATAATATCTTATTTGAGCATGATAATACAACGAATAACGAGAAGATCGAATTATAGATCTACATGTGCAATAAATTTTACTGCCCTACCGTCGCAAAGACTATAAAATTAAGTAGCCTTTGACACAAAAAAAGTTGGTTACACGTTATTCTTTCCTTGTTTATAGTTGCCTATAATTTTACTTAAAGACCACTTCCGTTCCGACCAATATCTGTCAACATATTTCCACCTTTGGCTCGGGCACATCACAAGAACTCGATTTCATTGACAACCACCGGGTGCAGCATAATGAGTTTTAAATTATTACCACAGATAAAAAGTGGTCGGTCGGTACTCGTTTAACCTTTCTTCGTTTCGTAACTGAGTGACACTGCACGCTGATTGTTACCCCTATAGTTTAAATCGGAAGCTTAAAGAAAGAAGGTGCTGAAATTTTCTGGTACACGTTTTCTGGGTGTTAGTGAAAGGGTAGACGCTTATCGTGAAATGTTTGATCGGAATCAGTCGATGTCTTCCACAAACCTTGGCGTCGTGTGGGATTTTGTGTCACAAGGCGAACTTCTGTATCCGTGCCATTCTCTGGGGTTCGTAATCCCCAGGTAAATTTTATTTAAAAACATAATCTGGATATGTGACAAATGTGTTTTAGGCCTGAATTTATTCCCGTACTACATACGCGGTAATTACGTTGAGCTTATCTCCGAGATCCTATGCTCCCAAGGAATTTGGTAGTAGCTGAGGCCGGTCTAAGCCCCTATAATCTGATGTGTCGCCTTTTATAAGTTATCATTAATGAAGTTTAAACAATAAGAAAAAAAATGCACTGAGCGAAGTGGAAGGTGTGATGGCGTCGCCGCGTCTCCATAGTAACGCCGTGTCGGGTACATAAGTCAGTGCTAGACCGGCTCGCCGCACAGATAGCTAAGACCCGGAGAGCGCGCTGCACGCCGTGCAGAGGATCACCGGCTTATATCAAGTTTGACGTTTCGTAAATATAAGTGGGGACACATAACTTTTGTTACGAATCGCAGATTTAAACGTGCTTTAATTTCAGTTAAATTGTGTTGTGAATAAACTTTAAAAAATCAAGATGATCACCCTAGTGTTGTTTGTTTTGGGAGGTCTCCTCGCAGCAACAGAGGGCTGCAGCGCCAGCAAACAGATGCTAAGTAAGTATCGACTTTCCTACTGCGAAAATTTTAGCAAATTAGCTATTAACAATCTTTGTAACTATAAAGGCTTTGTAAATATGAAGGTTATACAAAAAAAAAATACAAAAAAGGTTATGTATTGCACGTTTCCTTATAAAAAAGGAATAGTGTTAATAATTAACCAGTGATATACAATAATAATTTCTTACTATCTTCGAATCTATTATTCTTCCTCCAGTTCCAATAAAATCCAAACATACAAAAAAGAAAAGATCAATGGTAAAAGCAATAAATTTTCACGCCGCCACCCAGTCTAGATTCCGCATATGAATTTTACCTAAAAGATGGTATCATTAGCATACCTTGTATGGACCGAGGTCGTAAAATTTTATTGATACAGACACCTGTGTAATACGCACCGGTCTAATAAATCAGATAAATCCGGCGGATTATGAAATTGTGAACAAAATTTTAAATTTTGCCTTGATATTTGATTTTGGACAGTGAAATAAATAAAATACTTGAGGTATCTATCTGACGTTCTGACGTAAAACGTTATTATTATAAACGTATAACATTATTGATTGATGAATTATTTCTTATATGTGATAAAATATTTGATGTTTAGGATCGGGAGGATTGTCGGCGTACGAGAAGCAAGCTATCGTGGACGCGCACAATCGCCTCCGACAGTCTGTGGCCCTGGGGCAAGTCTCCAGCCAACCACCAGCAGCTAATATGATGGAAATGGTACGTAACTTCTTCTTTTTTATTATATATTAACATTTTATTCAATTATCAACCTCTTATTCGCAGTCCTGAATAATGTCATCACGTAGATACAGAGTTATGATAATTAAATGACGCGAAATATTTTTAAATACGTAATTTTATTGCTTAGTATGCGTAACGTTAACATATACATTAAATTATACCAATTTTATCTTGCTAATTTGAATACCAAGACATTCAGCGGTCTCGAAAGGCTCAAGCAGATCACGTATTAGCAAGAAATATAGATAAATAAGAATACTTGTCTCAATTTAATAATAGATAATTAAAGTATCAATCGCAAATTATTAAACCGGACTAGACAGTTACGATTATGCTTAAAATAACATAAATAATTATTGAAACATATCTTTGCAATTACATGCGCATTTAAGACAATGATTATTGTACGTTAATTTACTTTCGAATCCTCCTTATAAATTTCTATTAGACAGGCATTAAGCATTAATCTCGTTTCACAAGCTCACGCTTCGAAGGTAAGCTATCAAGTAAAATCATATACGAAAAATTCATTTTAGAAGTCTGAAATGCTGAAGATTTTGCTGTAGCGGGTAATTTTAAATGCATCGTTCAAGGATAATATTTATTTTTCTTTAAGAATTTTTGTACATTTTTGTTTACAAAATTTCACAACTCTGGTCTAAGAAAAAATTTAAAAAATGCAAATGTAAATAATAAGAACGCTAAAATAGTACGTAATGAAAGGACGTGTAAACTTCCAACAGATACAAAAAAGGTTAAGCGATCCATAGAATTCTGTAAAACGTCGCGTGCATCGCTATTCGAAAACATTGACCCCACGCAAGTTCAGCGCCCTAAGGACTTACATAATTATATTTGCTTATCACTAACCCATATTACACAGACTGTCTATAATTGTTAAAAATGCTATTTTTTATATTAATGGAATAGCAAACGAGCATGCAGGCCACCTGATGTTAAGTGGTCACTGCAGCCCATGGACATCCACATCTGAGGTTGCTACTCCTGAGGACTAAGTTGGAATGCCTCCTGTCCAGCGTCTTCTGCCTAAACGTTGTAAACATTGTATCCTATAATTAAAAAGAATTATATGTTTTAGGTGTGGGACGACGAGTTAGCAGCGACTGCCCAGCGTTGGGCTGACCAGTGTACTCCTGCTCATGACCGTGCGGCCCAGCGCGAGGTTGGTCGGTTTGCAGTTGGCCAGAATTTAGCCGCCACTTGGACCACGCGCCCGCCGTCCGAAGCCGCTGACTCTCAACCCGACTTCAACAAGCAGATCAACGCCTGGTTCGATGAAGTCCACATCTACGGCTTCAAACCCATCAGCGGTGGACACGGCACTGGACATTATTCTCAGGTATATATCATATTTGTGTATTGTGAAAGCTGAACTAGATTTTACTTGATTCACGTTAGACAAAATCATAAAGCAATAAATTTCAAAGCATTTTGTTTGTACGTCAAAGGAGTGATAACGCCGCAAGCCGCCTGGTATAAAGTTGTTACTGCAACCCTTGGATATAAAAATCCAAGACAAAATAGTTTTATTCTTGATACTTGAGGGCTAAGTTGGAATGTTTTATATGTATTAGAATGGAGTTTGCAATCCACAGTTTTCGAAACAGAGAACAGCACGAATGCTGTTGCAAAAATAGATGCAACGGTGTTATTGCAATCTTTGACATCCTATCTTCTTAAAAAAAATGTATTTTTAAAATGTCCTAATGATAATCTTTCTACAACAGTTGGTATGGGGTGAGACGTCACAAGTAGGCTGTGGCTACACATTCTACTATGACCCAGCGCGAGGTTACACCAAGCTCTACGTCTGCAACTACGGTCCAGGCGGCAATGTCATCGGATCCAACCCATACGAAAAGGGATATCCATCGTGCAGCACTTTCGGACTTTCAGAGTCGAGGAAATATTCAGGCCTATGTTGTAAGTACATGACTCTTGTAATTGACCTTTAAATTAAATTTATGATAACAGCATTAAGAATATCAAAATAGCTTAAAGTTCTATCTATCATTCTAAAACTACATATATGGTTGCCCACGCTGGTGTTTAAACTGTCAATATAACTTGCATCACGAATTCCATCTAATTATATTATTTTGTTACAGCATCCACCACGTACACGGCCTCCAGTAGCTACCAAACGGTGGACAACGTGAACAACAACGGCTACATCTCGAACGTCATTCCCGAAGGTGGCAACTCACGGTACAACTATCAGTTCTACAACCAGTACAACAACCAGTACCAGTACCAATACCAACAGCCACAAACCTTCTACCAAGAAACATCCACATTCCGTCCTCTACTCAGCATCTTCAAGACTGCGACGAACTTGTTCACGAAGCCAAAAGCGAACATCAGAATCGGCACTGTTTACGTATAATTCGATCAAGATTATGATTAATCGATCGAGATTTATTCTCATAGCAGTATTTTAAAAATTAGTGTGACAGTTGTGTTACTCGACTGAATATTCGAAACTGTGTCGCGCAGACTTTCGGAGCTTTGTAGATAATTTATCCTTGGTTTTACAAGGAGCTTAAGGACTTCTAATACATATATTTTACGGTAGCCTTAAATCTCGTGAAGGTCTGATAGTTGTGTTGATAAACGTTGTACTGTCGAAGACGACCTTCTAGTATTAACGGAGTATGAGAGTATGTTGTTATATAGATAATTTATATTTTAAAATAAATATTTCCATATTAATTTATTTTTTATTCATTGTTATATCGTAATATTTGCATAAAGCGTTTTATTACTAAAGTACTGTTGTGTTTGTTATTTATAATATTACCGCTACTTCTGAGTTTCGGTAGTTATTGAAGAAAAAAGGGTTCCACCAATTAAATTATTTCCTTATTACTGGTAATCACCATAGTAACAAGCAATCCATTAAATATTTTACTGCATAAGTAGGTACTCGAGGTTTCTACTGATCAAAAGATAAATAAAAATGTACTATTAAGATTACACCTGATTCTTACGAATTAACTTAGCACTGTTGATTCTTTGTCTTTTACTTTTCTTGCACTTGCCGCGAAAACCTTGAACGCGTGACAATGTATGATGGGAGCCAGACGGATTGTTTAATTTATTGTTTCCGCGATAGACAATTAAATTATCTATGAACAGACCAGTTTGTAGAATCAGAACATGAATAAGAAGTAGCTATGACACAATTTTTAAATTAAAACTAGTCTATGATAAATAAAAAACAATAATTCAAAAAGTAATACTAGTACAAAACCTTGTGACAATTTATACCCATCAACCTATGTGACTACCTATATTACGCGGTAATCAGGCATATTTGATTGCCCCACAGAGGTTCTTGGGTTCGGTTCCTCGCAGAGCAGAAATTTTAATCATTGATTTAGATATCTGTTTCCGGTCTGGGTACGTGTTCTTGGCTTGGCATGTGAACATGGTACCCACGACAAAGGGAATTCTAGTACGGTACTAAGAGCGTGAACCGATATTTAATAATCTTTTATCTTTACAACTAAGATAATAGCAATAGCGTTGGAACGCTTAATATTCGTAACTCTATTGCATGCACTAAATAGTAATTATCATAACATAGATGTTAACTCCG
The DNA here is from genome assembly GCA_018250115.1 of Doberes anticus. Lineage (NCBI taxonomy): Eukaryota > Metazoa > Arthropoda > Insecta > Lepidoptera > Hesperiidae > Doberes > Doberes anticus. The sequence continues at coordinate 6,711 of DWKW01000380.1, read as the reverse complement.
CTTAAATAAATATTGATTAACCGCTTTACGTATCTGAGTAATTACTAATGTAAATAAATAGAAGCTGTCTTTTAAACAAATCTGATAAATCAATATTTATTTTCGCCTTGGTCGCTGACCTTGACCGCGGTTCCTCACAGCGGGTTGAGGACACATAACTACGTAAAATGTTTGAACAAACACAGTGGGAGGCGTCATAATCAATGTCTTCCGATCTAACACGTACCTACTACATACAGAACGACCATCGATTGATAACAGAGTATTATTGGTAGCGTGCGTTTGATACTTGTGGGACAAATTTTTGACCGAATTAGTATTATTTCATATATATTATACGAATCCCTCTGCATTAGGCGATGTAGTGTACGACTGTGATCTTTTACAAAGCATAATTTCTCTTATGAATACCATATTCAGTTCGCGGGCGTCAATCAATTCATTTACTAGTTGTGGCTCTCGGTTTCACCGGTGTATTTTTTACACTGTCTACCTAAATACAGAATTTCATGCATCTTACAGCAGAATATTATGTATATCATTGTGACAAACATGCAATCAAGTAAACTATTTCATTCCGTTTTAATATTGATTTAGTCCAATTATCTGTTTTATAATAATAAAGTCTGAATCACCACCTCGGCGATGTGCAGGTGGGTGGACTTCACATGCCTTTTAGAACATTATGTAGAATTTTCAGGCATGCACTTATCCGCACGGTATTTTACTTCACAGCGTAAAAAAAGTTTTCCGTTAAATCGAGAGTGTAATTATTTCTATAGTGCACATAATTCGAAAATAATGATTACGACAATTTGGAGGTGTGTGTCTAGATTTGAACCTCGACGTAACGGAGTGGAAGGTCGAGATTCTTAACCATATGGCTATCACCCACTATCAATAATCAAGATTCGATTCGTTAGAAACCCGTACCTACTTTTAAAAATTCAATATTTAAGTACGTAACTATAATCTCGACAATCTGTATTGGCACAGTGGGCATATACCGGTTTCCCTCTGGTTCAAATGGTTCTGAGTTCGATTCCTATCGAGGATGATCAATTTGGACATCCTGTTCTCGATCAAGATGTTTCCGTTCTTATATTTATGACAACTACGACAAAGGAAATTGTAGTGCATAACTAATATTAGTCATCCTTTATGTTGTTAAAGTGGTAGCACCTTTCGTCCAGGGCGCTCCTAGGGCAGCGGCGTACCACCTATTTCTGCCCTAATGTAGCATTATGAGTACTACGGTATTTCAATTTGAAGGACTGTTGTTAGGAAGAATATTTTGTACAGAAGGCAAGGACAGTTTTTGAGGAGTAGCAACTTATCCACGTACGACTTCGTACAGAATTCGGTCTTAAACCTTATAAGTTCAAGCCTATGACTGTCATTAAACCAATAATATTTTATGTTTTTGAAGTTGATAGAGTCTTATGTCGAAGGCTCGCCTGCTGCTCGCACTGCTGTGTTTCGGAACAAGAGGCATTCCAACTGAGTTCTCAGGAGTAGAAACGCATCCACGTACTACTTCAGCTTCTGTCCTAGTTGAGGTCTAATGTGGGTATCCACGGGCTGCAGCAACCACTTAACAACAGGCGGCCTGCATGCCCGTTTGCTATTATGAGTATAATTTTTAAAAAAAGTATTGTTTCAAACGATCCTTCTATTTCTACTGCTATGTACGCTTCTGGTAAACTTCCACAAACAGTTCCTTGAGGCATAATATAATAATAGATCAACATACTTTATATGAACATAATGCTTTGGGTCATAAAAATAAATTGAATTAACATAAAGCTTTTAGTTCCGGTCAATGTCAAACATAAACACTTCCCATTATAAACATAATAATGTTAATTAAGACAACCTTAACCTTTAATAGCATCGAATCTATGACTACATAATATATATATGACTACAAACAAAAAATTGTATTACTATATTTTTTATCTTTTTAATAACGTTTGCAGATAAGTTTATTCTTAAACATTGCAAAAACTTTTATTTGCAAAAAGTTCTGCGCTTTATTTCGTATAAAAATAAGTCATGACAGAATGCAAAACGACAATACAAAGGTTTTCAATAAACCAAGATATAAGCTTTCCTTATATAGGTTTGTTCCATTCATGTCCGCTTATGTTAATCCAGTGTAATCTGAAATCATTTACCGAGTTCATACGTCAGAGCCCAAAATTGATAATAATTTTACTACTGATGACGAAGCGATACATGCCTTACGTATAGATTACGTAAATAACGACTGGTAAGTTGGCATGAAAAATTATTAATCGGCGTCTATAAATTGTGTTTTTAAACAATACAATTATGTTAAAAAACTTTTCATATTATATTTATATTACTAAGCAATTCTAAGCAAAAAAGGAAATCTATTAGCAATTCTAATTCTCAAATTTACTTCTATATAACGCAGATGGCGTTTGGCGTATTGAAATATAAATAAAATTTAAAGTTCTGTCTGTGATTTTGAAAGATTTTTTACTTTGCTTATGGGTAATTTTAATCGATTTATTTTCAACAGACTTTATTTGCCTGTCCCTCTGTTTGCTATCTGTTTACGCTGCGCTAATTTTGAAAACGGCTGAACTGATTTAAATGGTACTTTCCATAAAAAAATCCAAACGGACCATAGATTTTCTTATGGCTTAAGGGTGTAAAAGAAGAGAGGACTAAAGTGAACATCTTTTTTAAAACTTTTAGATAAACAATTTATACTTCTGTTAACAACCCATTTGAAAAGGTGTCACGGGCTCGTGGTTTATTACAAAATTAGTATAAATTTTTACTCAGTCATGCATGACAAGCTGAAAGGGTTGAAATGAAACTTAGCACACAAATAAACCACGTCCTGAAATAGATACTTCATTCTTATATCGACGAAAAAAAGGATAAACGTATATTCTTTTCTACTCTTTTTACATTTTAAATTATATTCACACGCGGATGAAGTCGCGCACATTGGTTGTATGTGAAGTAATAATTAAGTTTAATAGCATTGTCATTAATGTTGCTCCGCTCCAACATGCAATCTTTACACTCTGTTAAGCTGAAATTTGCAAATGAAACAATGATATTTTCATATAAGCGTTAATATAAAATTTCATTTCAGTTCAGTTGTTAAATAATATTTAAAAAATTATTATCTAATATTTTTGAAGGTTAATCAATATTATATCGGTTTTACAACCAATAGACAACTTAAATAACAATAAACAATTTAAATTATATTTGTATTTTTTGTATTAACAGAATAGCAAACGAGCATGTAGCGAAGCATATGATGCAGAGTGGTCACTGCAGCCCATGGACATCCATATCAAACCTCAAATAGATCTGACGTTTTATCTAATTTGCGGCTACTCCTGAGGACTCAGAATGCGTCCTGTCCAATATATTCTAGCTACCTACACTCTGGCAGAAATTAGTGCTGCGGTGGTGCCGCCGCATACGAGGCTTTTAGGTCAGCTGTTCCCCGTTGAATACTTTCATACGAGTTGTTTTGAAAAATATTAATATTTTCATACGTAATTCTACACTTGACCATTTTAAGTTTATGATGAGAGTAGGTACATAACATTTAATCAACTCATTTTCCATCCCCTGTTTTATATATTTAAGAGTAGATTATGAATAAACATTTATACCATCATAATTTTTAAGTAAGTTAAGCATTTATGACCACAAAAACTTCGAAAAACTTCCGAACCCCTATTTCAATTCCTAACTGGTTGATTTTTACATAGGCCTTTACTAACAATAAAACTGCCTTCACTCTGAAAAGCTTAGGCTTTTGGTTAGCCCATAAATAGTATGTACTTAGGTTAAGGTTAATTCACAAATTGATAAAATAAGACTTCAAATATTTTTTATCTCTCAGAAGTAGGTAGGTAATATAAAATTCTTATATACAAAATTGCTTACCTTAAGAAAAAAAAATGAACGTATTCAAATTTTAAAATTAAACGTTTGTGAAACGGCGGGCCACAACGAGTTGATTATAAAAATACACTTGTACTATGTTATTATTTATTTTCATACATATAATAATGTACCTTGCTATATTGCTATATAATTATGACTAGAAAGTTTTTCAAACAAATAGATATTGCAGAAGAAGAAAAAATAAAGTTTCTACTATTTTATTATTCCATCTACAGCTACACGACAGTAAAGATAATGTAAGAGAAATAAGTAGTAGGTAACCATACACTATATTTGTACCAAATTAACATCAAGATAGCAACAGCGAAAGGTTACATGATTAGACGTGATAATTTGATGAAAATTGAGGCCTTACCTGCAAAGTGAGCCGTAAAGAGTAAAACTTACACATAGCCGCTAATTATCTGATTTGCATTTCAATTACTATAATGCTATGCTACACACAGACTATATTATTTACTTACATAGATTCATTGTCAAATGACGGCAGTTCATATAGTCTTTTTTAGTAAAAAAGCAAAAATTTCTGCTGTTAATGACTCTAGTTCATACAGTTCTTTTAGTAAAAATGCAAAAGTTTGTGCCGTTTCAGTCCCAAAAATATATCCTTCTGTAACTACGAGTAGTATTTTTTTGCCGTAAATGTCTAACAGAAGGTGACTACCGAAGTTTTTTTAGTTTTGGTTACTAATAAAAGACGAGGTTGCTCAAAATAAAAGGCTTCCTTTTTTTACAGATAATACAGTTGTCCTATTACAGGAGTTTTTGACGTTCGTACCTTATGTATGGATGGTACAATTAGGTTTCGGGCTCCGGGTGAGTGGTAGTGGTGAGGTAACGAGATAGGACTTTCGTCCTATTTGAGGTTTGATGTGGATGTCCACGGGCTGCAATGATCACTTAACATCAGGGGGCCTGCATGCTCGTTTGCTATTCTATTAACATTTAAAATTAATACAAAAAAAATAGAGGAATATTGTATTTACTCCAGAGGACTAAGTTGGAATGCCTTCTGTCCAGTGCCTTCTGCCTAACTACACCCATCAAACGGCCATCAAACATCAAAAGAGAAAGTGAGTGATTAAATATGGATACAAATAAAAATACCGATGCATCAGGATTCGAATCCCGGCATGCACCTACGAATTTTTGAAATTCTGTGCGCGTTAAAAATAAATCACCACTAGGCTTGGCGGTAAAAAAATATAGTGAGGAAACATGATTGCCTAAAATTTCTCCGTAATGATCTCAAGGTCCTGTAAGTCCACCAATTCACCCTTGACCAGCGCGGTGGACTATGGCATAAACCCTCTCTTCTGTAAGAGTAGAGCCACGGCCAGTGTGTGGGACAACATGGATAAAGCTAAAGGCTACTTATCGCTAATAGTCATCTCTTCGAAGGTACCTTTGGGCAGAGCGAACAGAAAAGCATAAAGAGAAGAGAAAGAGTGTAGGTACTAGAAAAATGTATAATCATCAATAAAGAACGAAGGAATTTAAGCCCATAAATGTATTTGCTGTAATTCACATTTCAAAAATGAAACACCTTTATATAACAGCAATGGATTAGTTCTCATCGTGATATTATGTTTTCCCTTAGTACAATGTATCTAACTACATAAAGTATATTTTTATCCACTTACCTATTGTTCTTACTTACAAAATAAATAATCGCCATCATTTTAATGTTACCCATAAACGGTTTCTCATACGCTAACAATTTGTGAAATTTTTCAATACTGTACATCGAGTGCGATGCCTTTTTAATACCTTTTGAGTCGAGTAATAAATATTACTGAATAAGTATTTAATCGCATGTGCCAAATCATACAAAAATATCACTTTTTGCCCTATCACTAATAGGCACTCATAACACTACTCACAGTATTATCTAAGCATATCTTGAGTTAGCGTCCCTATAAACCAAGAAGTATACAAGCCTATATTATACCTACCTATATTCGCGCGGATTACATTATGAAAGAGAGATTGTAGAACGATAGTGCATTATATCGTAACCTTTAACCTTTGTTTAAACATCCCAATTGTATGGCAGAGAACAATAGCAGTTTGTTACTTTTGTATCTTTACACGCACTTATCATCACTTATCATTTAACAACAACTACTACAATGTCGAGGTTTTGTATGAAGTCGCGCAATTATGGCGGAGATACGAGTTTAGGCTGGATCTGGATCAATTTCCCTGCTCCACTCTTTAATTCTATCTAAAATATTGGTTCGTTTCCATAGCCTAGTAAAGCTATAGTACGTTATTGTATTAGTAGTTATTGGAGCCAACAACTTTGCATTGAGAAAAATACTCATAGGTCTCGTACTTATTTAACCTTTACGCCAAATTACATAAGTGTTAAAGCATACAAACCTGCCTAATGTTATAAATCGATGCTAATTTTAGATATTTACATACGATCAAATTTAGTATGCCTAGACGGGAGAATTGAAGGTGCATATTTTTAATTTAAAATTACTTAATCAACACTATAAAAAAAAAAAAAATGACGCAAATGATGCATATTTTTTTACTTAATAACTAAATTACATCGAGTTATTTTCTTTCATTAGTTCCACATCAAAATTAAATAAATGTTGTATAATCGTATTGCAAACGTAAGTGCAAAAACTTGCCTGCCTAATTGTTAATTATGGACAATTCGTAGCGATGAAAATCCATTTCCTAGTTTACCAGCTACATGATGACATCTAGTGTTATTTTGTGTAA